>CAKAOJ020000175.1:972500-1119206 GCA_916701645.2 Sebastolobus alascanus
GCCCAGTTGACAGAGCACTTCACAAAATATGAAACACTGTATCAGCCCTTACCCTGGAGAATATAGACATAAAAATAAAACTAGAAAATTCATTCAGGCTATTTGCTGATTTGCATACTTACCTGACAGATTGGCTTACCTCATATAACGTGGGTGTTTGTTGCATTGGTGCAATTGTGAAATATTTTCCCCATGACTCGTTGGTTTAATTGCTTTTCCTTATTTTACCGAAAACATGATCAAGATCACTGCATCGTGTATTGTGAACACATTGTAATTATACTGTAACGGCGTCACTAGATGTCAACGTATTAAGATGCATTATGAGCGTGGCAGGTGTAGAGCAGGTTATGAGGTTATTACAGGTGATACGGGGTCTTAATTTCGCTTTGTTTGAAACACTCCATCAGCCCATTAAAAAGCAAAAACCTCCATAATTCATACAGAATTGGGCTGCTCTTACAACATGCACAATTAAATTTGGGTCATTGCTGATGGAAGCCTTCAGGAGCAGAACATTTTTCTTTAAATTGATGAGTTATACACTGGATGTTTTAAGAAAGAAATAATTTGGTAGAAATTATGCCTTGAAGCCTGGGCTGTTACCATCCTAAACCGCAGCAGTTTTCTAAACTGATGGCCAGAGACGGGCTGCAGTAATTCAGTTGTAAATAATTAAGCTTCCTTTCTCCGGCGAAATTAATTGGGCTCTGTCAATTCTTGTATTTACCTAATTAGTTACACCTGCAACAGCTCAGTATTTTACTGTTCCAAACAGACTTTTACTGGAGGCGAGAAGGAGTTAGCAGGAGAGGGAAGTATATCCCTGTAAATTCAATTTGTCAGGGCTTCTCTGTATAGGTCTTCCTTCCTGTTTTTTTCTGTGTGCCTGTCTCTTGAGTTTATTGGTCCCTGTGGATTTGTGTGTCCCCTGCGTATATGAGAGAGGAAGAGACAAGAGGTGAGGGAGATGGAGAGAGAGACAGAGATGCTCTGCTGTGCGATTTCTGCGATAACTTTATGTGTTTCAGTTCAAATTCATTCAAGCACCACACACACAAACAGGGCGGTATATCCGAGGCCTGTACTACGAAGCAGGGTTTGGGGTTAGAGAGGTAACTTTGGGGTTAGAGAGGGTTAATCCTGGTTCACTTCTTACTGGGGTAGATCGCCATGGTAACTTATGCTGAACACCTAACCTGCTCCAGAGCAGGTTATGTTCCAGTTAAGAGATCAACTCGTATGGAAGCACCGCCTACTGACCAATTTGAGCTCGTTGCGCGGATTGTATGGTAATAATACACAAATACGAAGAAGTTTAAATCATAATCCAGGCTAAAAACAACGCAGTTTAAACTGACAAATGCAGGAAGGACAGCTGGCTGTATGCTGTGGGTGCTCACTGCTTTGAATTATGTTTTTATATTTACGTTTTTTTACTTTCTTAAATCCGTTTCACACCGCCGGAGTCGGAGCTGAAACAAGGCTGAAATAGTCATACTGTACACGCCATGACAGTTCTGAAGGCCATAATGAAGTGTTATCTATTAATCCATTATATTCTGAAAGCTTTTTATAATATCACTGCCCCATCCAGACAACTATATCTGACTTTTCAGTATTCCGTTAAATTAAAAAAATCTGTTAATTTACGCATTCACACATCGGCAATTTTTTCTTTTGCCAGCTGTCCTTCCTGCATTTGGCAGCTTCAACTATGTTAATTTTAGTCTGGATTATGTGTTTAACGTCTTCGTATTTGTCTAATATTATAGTTCGTTCTTAGTTTGTTAAATATGCCGCTCTGCTGACAGTAGACTTGTCCATGTTTGTGACTGGCCAGATGTTGCAAACACCGCCCCTTTCATGTGAACACGCTCATAGCCAGATGGAGAAACCCTGAGTTGATCACCACCTTCGTAGGACCGTTTAGCGTGATCTCGTTTGTTAGGGTTAGTTACAGTGAGCCAGATAAAGAGAAGATACCCTGGGTATGTTGAACTTGCTTCATAGTACAGGCCTCAGATGTTGCCTGATGGTTGTGAAGGTGCGTTACCTGGGCCAACTGGTCAACGCCGCAATGGACACACAGCCTCGGCTCTCTGGAGTGTGTGTGTGTATACTATATATATATATATATATAGATATGTATAAGGCTGACGCATAAAGAAAAAGATCAAAAGAAAGAATTCTAGAAATGACCTGGAACTCTTCATTCCCAGCGATACACAACAAAGAGAAATGCAATGGAGGAGAGAGGCAGAAATGAATGAACACAATGAGCAGAGAGGTAAAGAGTGCAAAAGAGAGAGCAAGGGAGAGAGAGATGCAATTGTTTTGCATCTATATATTTACCCTTGGGGCCATAATACTATATGCTGCAGTATGATTTGCTATTCATCTGTTGGGACATTGATGTTTCACATGAGCTAGCAGGTTGTATGAGCGTGAGCGAGAGACACACACACATACATGGGTGGGCAGAGAGAAAAAATGAAACGGAGAGTATATAAGTTAAAATGGAAATGGCGAGGACGCGAGAAAAGAGGAAGCAGGAAGCAGAGAGAAACAGAGGCGGGGGGCAGGAGGTCAGCAGTGGGGACAGGTAGAGTTAAAATATAGTAGATGTAGCTACAGGGAGCGGCAAAATAAAGGATGAGAAGGAGTAAGAGCTTAGACACCCAAGGTTTTTTTAGTTTTTCTCTATCTGAATCGAGGGTCTCGAGGGTGTCGTATGCTGTACAGATTGTAAAGCCCCGTGAGGCAAATTTGTGATTTTTGATACTCGGCTTTTGACTTGATAAAGACAAAGTAAAGGACACTATGCTTTCTCCAGGCGGAGTATAAGTGTTTCACTCTAACACCACTTTCTTAGTTATTCATGTAAGAGAAAAAAGGTTTTAGAAAAACTGTAAAAAAAAGTTGAGGGAAAGAATGGGAGAAAGAAAGTTGAAAGGTTTGGTCTAATATGACCATCCTTTAATAGAGTGACAGCGACCATACTGTACATTATCATGAAAACCAGCAAACAGGTATCAGAGCTGAATTTAAAGTCAAGTAAGAAGTATGGGTGTAATGATCCTTCGATCTGGATCAATATCTTGAATCAATGATCCAATATATTATTTTTTTCCCCATCAGTTTCTTGCAGTGGGCTCCAACATGAACACAATATTTTAATGCCAAAGTGGTGATTTCATATTAAAACATTTCTTTCTGTATTTCTATTCTTTGTCTGGCTTTTCTCACTGGTTTAAAATGGGCAGAGCTCAGTTTGGAACAAAGTGATGCCACACATTCCTGTGCACCAATCGGGACTGAGCAAAACATGATGACAGTCGTGGGGTTGTTTGCTTATTTAATCAGGCAACTGTCTATCAAATCTTATGAATCCACAAACACACAGCTCTGATGAGGCAGATTAACTTGAATAATTGACTGTTAAATATTGTGATAAATAATACATTATAATGTTTTTCCCCTAACTTTGATTGTTGCACATTTAGTATGAATATTTAATGATATAGAGAAATACTTCAGATTTGAAACCAAATTTTCAGAGGCTTAAAATAGTGTACTTGCTTGCAGTAATGAGTTTAAAAAACTGGGGCCAATTCCATATCAGTCAAATGTGGGTAGGTGAAATGTATAATGTGTCACATATAAGATGTTCGCGGACATAATGTCACGCCGGAGCAGATTACTAACAGCAATGTTGCACTGGTGCTGTGGTAAATATGCTTGCTGTAAGTGGATAATTTCCTGCCTGCATGAGTTCAATAATGCTGTAGCTTGCGATGCCATTACTAGACGAACATTAGGGAGGGGGCACATCAGAGGAGGATGTCAACACAAATTTGATGGGTCAGTGTTGTCTGGTATCAAATTGTGCCTTCTCAGACCACAGCTTATTTCAGAAAACGCATTGTTTTGCACATTGCACGGACTACAAGCACACCAAAAATGTCATTACTGCAACAATCCACAAAGAGGGGATGGATGATTCTCACCAGTGGGCTATTTGTCGTCTTCAACTGCCTGTATTATGTATGAGGGGCTTTCCTTCTCAGTTGATGAAATTCTGTAGCTATCTGAAGGCAGCAATACAGGAATGTGCACTCCATCTGTAGCATATCATTTGAAGGATAGTGAGTATTTTCAAAGCAGCTCACATTCCTCATCCTTGAAAAAAATCTTGCTGAACCAGCGCTCAAACTGATACACACTTGTTGCATATTTTGGAGTAGCGTGTATTTGTGCTTTGAGACTCTGCACCTCCTGATAAAGCACATCAGTTTCCTCACGGGAGAGTTCTGGGCTCTTTTCTCCATTATAAAATGTCAGTGTGCGGTGGGAGCACAGCACACTGCTGTTAAATGGGATGAGAGGAGCTGATCTGATTGTTCGTGATTGATAACGATAATTTATTCCTCCTAATCCAGCCTCTTTTACATTAGCGCTGCAGGTGCACTGCCAGAGCGCCACGGCCTCTGGTCATGAAATTACCAAAAATCTGTCAGTCACGGCCAAGTGCACTAGTGCAGTGAATTTGACTCGCAGAAAAGGGGCCCTCTGAGGAAGTAGAAGGGGAGCTTGAAAGGAGGAGGAGAGGGAGTGAGAAATGCAATGAAAGTGGAACATGGAGAGAGAAGAGGGAGAAACTGTTGTCTCGTTTCAAAGGGAGAGGGGAAAAAGGGAGAAAGAGCAAGAAACACAAAGAGTGAAACCCCCTTTCCCATCTCACAGGAAGAAATGAAAACTTGTGTCGTTACCAGGGAGGGTGCTTTTATTCTGGTGTTTCTATAGCAACAGCTTCTATGTGCCCATTTTACCGACCTGCAGAGTTATTATTATGCAACGTGTGAGAAAAAAAAAACACACACAAATGCCAGAAACAATATGATTATTAGTAATCAGGCAGAGACAGACATCATTTATTAACACACCCTACTGCATGCATACAGTACAGGCTTATACGCACACACACACTCCCACAGAAACAAGCGAACACACACACACGGTGCATGGGACAAGTTTAAGATGACATGACATGTTCCCTCTATGGGCTTCCTTAAAAAGCAGGATGGTAGAAAAAGAATATACAGGTAACAGGGAGCACAACAAATTTGATATTCAGAAAAATGCGTCAGGATTCTATTTATGCGAGTACCTCACTGTTCCTTTCCTTTTCTGTCACTCTGTCTGTCCACCCCTGGCTCTTTGTGTCCCTCTGTGTGTCCTAATCTGTACATTTGTGCGCATCTGTTTGTGTATGTGTGTGTAGTTATATATCTGGTATGATCGCGGCCCGTTGTCATTTTCAGGAAGACAGATTGAGACAGAGAGGCATTACCGAGGACCTGGAACATCCATCTTCTACAGTATCTGTGTGTGTGTGTGTGTGTGTGTGTGTGTGTGTGTGTGTGTGTGTGTGTGTGTGTGTGTGTGTGTGTGTGTGTGTGTGTGTGTGTGTGCAAGAGCCCACAGCTCTTTAACAAACTACGTCATGTCCATGCATGATTTAGCGAAGGATTTTAAACATACATACACACACACACACACACACACACACACACGCAGGGTCATTAAACTCAGCGGATGCTGCCTCTTGCCTTCAGCACTTCCCATGACAACAGCATCCCATCAACACTTTCACCTAACCTTTTGTTGCTGCCGTAATCACCGATTAACAATCTGTTAGAAAGACAAGAAAAAGGCGAGCGGGGAGACGGAGAGGGAGTGATGGGGGTGACGCTGCGATAAAGAGAGGACAGGAAAATAAATAAAGCAAATAAATAAATAAATAAACGCAGAGTATGAGAGGAGGGAGGGAAGACACACACATACACACACTCGCAGGTCAAATGCATCGCGTCTACTCAGCATAAATCGTTCTACATGACAGACTATTGTAATTAGCCTATTATAGGGACAGTAATCACATTACCATCAATGGGTTCCTATTGAGATTAAACAGAATACATTTACGAGCTGCTACAAGGTTCAAGGGATCGAGGCACACACACACTATGGCTTTGACGTAATATTTGAATCTATAAACTCCTGAAAATCCTGAAAAAATTGTCTTAAACCATAAATTCGCAACCGCCACATCCAGGCTCAAAGAATGACAACTTCAAAAAACAAGCATCAAGTAAACTCAAGGCAGTCTGTTTCAGCCGTCCTGTGATTTTGGTCCCAGAGGGGTCTGACTCCTGAGGAGTATGACATCCTGTCACCATCGCCACCCTCGGCATTATGCATGAGTTCTTTCTCTTTCCCTCTTTTATTTACATACACAGACACACAAAAAAACCTCGCTGCTGGCATGGGTGGATGTTATTTCCCCAAGTTGAGTTTTCCAGGCAGAATGACGGTAACTTCATCGGACCACTAAAAGAGCAGTAGAGCCCCACCCAAGGGAACTCACACCAAAACTCAGAAACAGAAACCAAAAGTTAGAAACCAAAACCATAAGGCAAGCAATGCAATAATGCTTAAAACGTTAAAGTTAGTTGTGGATCCTGTTATCTGTGATCGGTTTGTTTGTTTGGTCATGCGTTAGTTTGTTTCGTTATTACATCAAAATCAATTACAAGCAGTGCTGTCATGACATATATTATGACTTTAATATGACAATGTATGACGACACCCATGGTTAATCAAAAGATCAGTTAGGTGAATTTAACCCTTACATACATACCTCGGGTCTTTAGCAACCGTATTACGCCCTGTCTAATTCATTAATATCATTCATTAAGCACTCAACTCACTTGTATTCCTCAAATTATTTGTTTTTAACAATGTTCTGGAGTTGAAATATCAAAAAGCTTATGTTTTCTAATGTTTTTCTCTAAAACGTTTATAGGGTAGCTAGACTGTTTGAAAAAAACAACATGCATTTAAGAGTTAAACACAACCTTGAGTTGCGTTGACCTAGAGAATGCCTTTAATTTACCAGAGCATAATGTATTTGTACTTTGCAGTACTTAGCATAGCAATATGCTAGTGATTTGAAACTCAAAATCATATATACTATATACATACACACACGTTACGGGACAACGCATCAACATGGCCTCCTTAACCACATACAAACTGCTGTGTTTAGTGTCAGTGTGTGCAGTGAGGAACATGTATGTGCCTGCCAGAGAGAGCAAGTTAGCATTTACATACTGTATGTGAATGAAACAAGCTTAAGATTATATATATTTTGTATGTGTTTAATATAAATAGGAGGACTATACATCCATAAAACTGATTATAACGATCATTGATAGTGAGAGGGAGAGATGGAGAGATGAACAAATGCAGGGGGGTAAAAGGAGAGAGGTGGAATGGATACATGGAAGAAAGATTGGTACTTAAAGAAATGGAAAAATAACTGATCATAGATGAGTAATGTACTGATTGAATAATGAGTGAAAGGACCAAGATAGATAGATGCTTAGAGAGACAGTGAATACGGAGCTCTTCATTCAAAATGTTCCCATGATGTTATTATGCAAAAGAACTGAAGTCCCTAAAGTCTACTGTAAAAGTGGAATAAAAATGAGTAAAAGAAAGATAAATCTTTTTCAATCTTGTACTGATAACTACTTGAAAAGTATAAATGAACTTGTTAATGTTGCTGAAAAAATAGTTACGTTGTTATTAAAGAGACAACAACAACGATGCATCTGAAATATCATAAATGAAGGGTAATCCTGCTTCACAAAATATCACACCAGCCGGACAGAGAAGTTGAGAAGTAGGTCAAATAACATCTGTAAGTACCTTTCCCCATACCTTAATGGCTGCTAATTATAAGCAACATTTAAGAAGTTATTTCATGGTACAACACTTCATCTGGCTTAATGAAAAAATCCTACATCTTGACATTTAAATTCTCTCTACACTCCCGCCTCCATGAGAATGGAAAAAAAATAATAAATGGTCCTTTTAAAGTTTTAGAAGCCTTGAATTTTATCTCGTAATTGATTCAGAGGATTTAACTTCTATGTATAATTGATTCCAATATTTAATTTTCCTCAGGGAAATTAATTGAATTTTTTACTGTGGTCAAATGAAAGCGAGCATATCTCATGCAATCATATTGCAATGGAGTAATAATTATAATATTGCTGTACTGTGGGCCATGTGGTGTAATGACGTTTGTTGGTGATTCCCACTCCGAAATATGAAGAAATTTGAGTTTCTCACTGTGAGTGTTTCCTTATTGTTTACTGTTTATTTGGATCTCCACTTCAGCAACAACTACTCTTCTAATAAGACTCCAGTCTGGCTCCTTTCTGTTGTCTGACTAAAATAAATCAATAGACCTTGGGCGCCCGGTAGCTCACCGCGTACAGAGCGTACCATTAAGGCTGAGATCTTGCTGCAGCGGCACGGGTTCGAGTCCGGCCCAGGTCCCTTTGCTGCATGTCATCCTCCTCTCTCTCTCTCCCCTGCCTTTCCTGTCTCTCTCTGTGTCTCTCTCACTATCAAAAATAAAGCAGAAATGCAAAAAAAATAATCTTAAAAAAAAAGAAGAAATCAAGAGACTTGAGTTCAGTGTACTGATGTGTTCACTATTTTCTTTCCAAAGTTCCTCGAGACCAAATAAGTACGATTCCAATACGTGATCTACAATACTAAAGCACAAATAGTGTTATTTCAATAAAGAATGTGGAAAATAACTTTCACCCTGTTGTACTAAACTTTATGTTAAAGACAAATGTGTCAAAGACTTAGTTTTACAAAGCATAAAAATGAAGAGTATCTACTGGATGTTCTTCACAGGCTGAGTACATCTTAACATTTCTGTGGACTCGGTAAACAGGAAGTGAAAAGCTGCGTTTTGTTTGCTTCGTCTGGATTTCAGTACAGCCTGTAACTGTTTTACCAGCTCAGATTATTTATGGTGTAGTGTACTTATTGTTGTGGGTGCTGTACTCACTTTAGCATGCTGTTCTGATATTCTAGTATCCCAGAGAGGAAAAAAGACCAAAGCCCCAAGAGGAAAGGTCAGATAGAAGAGCATTTAAGTTAGTTGACGGAGGACAAACTTGCTTTTTATTGTGGTAAAAAAAAGTCTACTGTGGCTTTTACCATTTACTGAGCACTGATATCTGCTTCTACTGTATATTTGCTGCCTAAATCTTTAGTGATGCTTCTACACAATTTAAACACACTTATTTTAGATCATTGCAGCCAATACAAAACAATTAATAAGGTTTTAAATAATATTCACCAAAGCAGGTCTAATCATCTGTCATTAATGATACAACAAAGAAATTAATTAATTGTCAAATATGACATGCTGAGGGATAAAAGTATTGAATATAAGTAAAAGATTTAACGCGATAATAACGCGTTAACGGAAAAAATGTTTAACGCCACTAATTTCTTTAACGCATTAGCACAATCGATCTTTCAGAGGTTGTAGCGGCCTCAGTTTTAAAGCTAGAGTGAAAATATTGGCATCACAAGAGTAAACCTAGTAAGCCTAAGGAAAGTATTAGTACCAACCATGTCATACTAGCTTGTCGGGAATGAGGCTAAATGACGCTCAAAACATACACTAAATTTTGGCGAGGAAAAACTGGCATGGCCATTTTCAAAGGGGTCCCTTGACCTCTGACCTCTAGATATGTGAATGAAATTGGTTCTATGGGTACCCACGAGTCTCCCCTTTACAGACATGCCCACTTTATGATATCACATGCAGTTTGGGGCAAGTCGTAGTCAAGTCAGCACACTGACACACTGACAGCTGTTGTTGCCTGTTGGGCTGCAGTTTGCCATGTTATGATTTGAGCACATTTTTTATGCTAAATGCAGTACCTCTGAGGGTTTCTGGACAATATTTGTCATTGTTTTGTGTTGGTACTTGATTTCCAATAGTAAATGTATACATACATTTGCATAAAGAAAGCATATTTGCCCACTCCCATGTTGATAAGAGTATTAAATACTTGACAAATCTCCCTTTACGGTACATTTTGAACAGATAAGAAACTATGGACGATCAAACGATTAATCGTGATTAAATATTTGAATCGACTTACAGCTCTAGTATAAAATAGTTATAAGAAATTATTAATTTATTAATAAGTGCTTTCAAGACTTTTGATTACATTTTCTCCAAGTTTAACAAACATGTTAATCCAGCTTGATCCCACATTTTGGTGCCAAACCAGACTTTTTTAATCCACTGCACCTCGGGGCATACAATAGTACAGCCAAATATCAACATATTTGTCAGTGCAATTTCAAATCAAGGCAATTTACTCTCCTGAAAAAGATCCAAACTCATTTTATCTCTTCTTCTCAACTCATGGAGGCGTACAGCTCAAACTTTAAAGGCGCGCGCGTGTGTGTGTGTGTGTGTGTGTGTGTGTGTGTGTGTGTGTGTGTGTGTGTGTGTGTATTGATAATCTCACCCCAGGATGCCGCTGCTGCCACTCTATTGGCTCTGAGTTGTGAGCCTGCATTATGCTCAGTCACTCAGCCACTCAGCCATCCAGGAAGCTATTCCATCAACCAGCCAGCCAATCAGTCAACAACCACTGAGTCTGTCAGCCAGTTATCTGGTCAGTTAGTCAACCGACCTGCCAATTAGTAAAACCTCAAGCTGGGTCCCGGTTAGAGCAACCCCAACCTTACAGATTGATATCCGAGGGAATCAACATCTCAACCGTTACATATCCCGCGTTTATGATAATAAATAGATCGTCAGCCCACCATCCTGCTTGTTCGCCCTATTATACATCCATCCTGCTTAGTTGCTATTTCAGGGGGGAAACATGAAGGAAAAATTTACATGCCTATGATCTTAGTCACCCTTTACGTGTGTGAGTTCTCCAGGGATTCGTAACCACGCAGCAGCACAGAGCAGGAGTCACTACCAATAACAGCATAAAGGAAAGAGAAAGAAAAAGAGAGAGAGAGAGAGAGAGAGAGAGAGAGAGAGAGAGAGAGAGAGAGAGAGAGAGAGAGAGAGAGAGAGAGAGAGAGAGAGAGAGAGAGAGAGGAGAGTTTACATCAGTGTTTGTTTTATTTAGTTTGACAGCTTGTTGACAGCGCTGGCTTGTTTTTGATGCTGTCAGCCGATTATTCATTTTGAGCTGAATGCAGTTTGGACCACAAGGCCTATTAAATTATACACCTTGAACAGAATTGTTCCAGCACCACTCAGACTGTTGAAACTGCACGGGCTTGTGGGATAGGAGTTTGTTTCAGTTTAAGCTCACAGCTATGGGAGGTGTGAGGGTGTGTGCGCTACATCTGCCCGTGGTGGGAGGGGGGGGGGGGTGGGGTGCTGAGGACACGTTAAATCATAGATGGCCTCCACTGTTCTCACCGGCCTCGGCGAGCAGATTTACTATGCAGGCTGTCAAAAGTGTGACCCATTAAAATCCCAAATTGACTCCTGGAAGTTTTGTTGCTAGTGTGAAGTGACAGAGAGAAAGTGAAGGGAGTAGCAAGTTGTTTCTTTTTGTGTTATTTGCAAAGCAGCGAGTTTTTTTTTAAAAGAAAGAAACCCAAAGGCCATTAGAATCCCATGTTCACCAGTGGATTTTTTGTTGTTAGTCTGAACTGACAAATGGTTTCTAGTGTTGAATGCACGAAGACACTTTGTTGCCAGTGTGATTTACCTCACGCTGACAGAAATGCTTTCTATTACACTGGTGAATACTAATTCAACTAAAATAGTTGTAGCACTGCAGAAATGAATTATTACATTAGAGTCTGCAATACTTGCCAACCTTGAGTACTAAAAACCAAAGCGGGGAGTTTCAGAGACTTTGTTTTCAGCATTCTGGTGACTTTTAAAGAATGAAAATATCAAAATAATAGGTACACTGCATCAGCATTTTTATGGTAAATAGGCCAACTTTTGATTTTCAGGAAAGAAAACTGAATAATTTGCCTCTCTGGTGTGAACTTCTGCTATAAACGAGGCTAATATTCATCAGTTTTTGTTGATTCATAAAAATGTTTGCTCCTGCTTGAGTATTTCTTTCTCTTAGTACTCTCCAATTCTCTCTCCTTCTCTCACTCACTAAAGGTCTTTCAGACACAAGGCCAGAACGGTACGCGCTCTGAAACCCGTTATTTCCAATGGTTTGCGCCAGGCCAAGGCGTTTTTTTGCTGCGTCCAGTGCCATTGACTGCGTCCAGCAAAGCTCAACTTGGGCGCTGCACGCTGTGATGAGCAGCGAGCGCAGCTCAAACCGTGTTGTGTCGGTCGCGAGCATATACTGTATATATATATATATGTTCGCAAGCAGCTCTCTTCCGCCTAGAAACAATACTTGGTGTAGCTCTATTGCCGTCCGGGTGGAAACAACAGGGCTTATACACACTGTACAGCGCCAGAAACAGGTTTAGATAAGGAAAAGGAAAAAAAGTGAGAAAATTGGGAGGAAAACGGGAAAAGTGTTACCTCGGTAGAAAATCGAGAAAGGGCAATGAAAAACAGGAGTCTCCCGGAAAAATCGGGAGGGTGGGCAAGTATGGCGTCTGCTACAGATAAATATTGTATTTGAACAAAAACAATTTCTGTCTAAAGTACAAGTCCTGCAGTAGGCTTACCACGGTAGTCAGTGTAACCGGTGATTCTCGTGTTCGGGCATACACCGATAACATTACTTGCCCACCGCCCCCCACCGTCGTTTTGCTTTTTATTTAATAGAAAATTTGTTAATTTAGTTCATGTTCGCTTATCAGCGCCGTGTTATCAATACATAGTTGGACAACGGACGCTACAAGCTGAAAGTGAAAGTGACTGTATAAGTACGGAGTCTCAGCTCAGAGCAGCAGGAGTCAGATTTCACACACACGGGATGAGAGAGAGTTGACAGACAAGACGATCCTGGAAGGGGGATCCCTCTTCTCTTGCTCTTCCCGAGGTTTCTTCCATTTTTTTCCCCTGTTAAAATGTTTTTTGGGGGAGTTTTCCCTTATCAGATGAGAGGGTTGTACTGTAAAGAAAAAAGGGTGTCGTATCCTGTACAGATTGTAAAGCCCCCAGAGGCAAATCTGTGATTTGTGATTTTGGGCTATACAAAGCAAAGCAAAAGCACCTGTTTGGCAATATTTTGGATTTAAACCCAATGTTATAAGGGAACCATAACTTTAATCAGGCAATCGCCGTGCGGAGGACAGAGTGTTCAGCCTTTGTGCGTGGCGCAGTGTCACCGGGTGGAAACCTGCTGCCTCGCAGCGAAAGCTTGACCGGAGAGGCCAGACACACAGCAGTAAAACAGTTGGGAAAATAACTTTAGAGGAGAGCGCTGGTGAATATCATGGACATGGACAAAATCAACAATGATGTAAGTACCTGCACTGTCATGCTGTTAAATTTCTATGGGAGCTGTAGTTTAACTGTCAATTTCTACAGGCAAGTGCTTGCGTATTTGTGTCTGCTTTAGAAAATGGACTTTAAATCCCAGGAACACATTTCATTTCCTCAGAAAACCTGATGAAAGAAATGTTGAGTGAGACATCGTATTGAGCTACAGAAGCTAGTGGAACGGCCCGGAGGTGACGTCAAGACTTCAACTCGAACTTTCTGTGTGTATTTTTAGGCAACTCAACTGTACGATAAGCTCTGCTCTGGGACAAATATAACTGACACACAAGATGTTTATCATCAGTGTCTAGCCACATGACAGGGGACCTCTGTTTCGTCACTGTCAACTGGGCCAAGTGATTGAGAAAGGTTAAAACACAAGGACACCGAAAGGAAAGTCTACATGGTGTCTGCTCATCGGATAATGTTATAAAAGTCAACAGATCCAGATCTTACAGTAAACGAGCAGCTGAATACATTCACTTCACTCCAACTTTCTATTCCCCACAGAAGTGACTGATTTCAGGGCAAAACACGCTCAGACAACAAACCTGGCAAGACATATAAGAAGTAGAGAGCGAGGGAACGAGAGAGGGAGAACAGGGCATCAGTCCAAAGGGCAATTCAGTGCAGCAGCCTAATACTGAGTTGTCCAGATGGTCTGTCCTTATTATGGGGTGTATATGTTTCTGTAATGAGCGTCATGACCATAACTCCTGTGTATGACCCAAAAATATGAATGTTTTCATTGAACTCACTGATCCTGGTCTTTCAAGATGTTTTACTCACCTACAGAAAATACACTCAGTCATACGCTCGCTCCAGTGGGCAACTCCGGGTCTGAGAAGTGAAGCCAATGCTGAAGTGCCTTAAACTTGCATTCCTTCTAATAGCCAGCAGGGGGCGACTCCTCTGGTTGCAAAAATGAGCCTACTTCTCACTTGATTTATTACCTCAGTAAACATTGTAAACATGAGTTTATGGTCTCAATCACTAGTTTCAAGTCTTCTTCAATACAGCATGATGTTCATTTAGTAAATTATGGTCCCATTTAGAGTCAAATAGACCATAAAGCAGGGGATGCTTTAGGGCGTAGCTATCTTGTGATTGACAGGTCGCTACCACGGTGTTGTCCGGTCTGGGAGTTGTCCGTGTTTTCGTCTTAGAACTTGAACTCTTTCACAGTGTATTTTCAGTTCATGAAAGTTAATTGTAACATTTTGGTCACCTAAAAATGTCTTATTCAGTGTTCGGTTGTACTTAGCTCCACCCTCTCGTGTCACTTCTGAGTGTAAATAACCAACATGGCAACGGCCAAAAAGCCAAGATGGCAACGGCCAAAATGCTGAACTCGAGGCTTCAAAACAGCAGTCCACAAACCAATGGGTGACGTCACGGTGACTACGTCCACTTCTTATATACAGTCTATGGCTCACTCATATATTCATACATATTCACAAACACACAGCACGATTACAAAATATACTGTATGTAATTAATGCGCACTCTAAATTTTAGTTTTTCATCAAACCCTTGAGAAATGCCTATTCCATGTTTGAATAGAGCTTGTGCAAATTTGCAAAAAAATAACCAAATCCCATGATACATGAGTGTGAAATATTGTAGAAATAACCTGACTCTTGAGTAAAACACTAACTTACCCTTCTGTCTCTTCTTCTCAGCCTGTTTTCTCTCTGTCTCTCTCTTTCCTTCTAGTTACTGACACACTAAATTTACTTCTACTTCGTTCTTATGTGAGCTGCACATGTAAGCTGCCCTCTGGCTATAATAAAGCCTTTAAACACTCCAGTGGAAAAAAAAAATATTTTGAGAGGTGATGGCTGCAGAAATTATTAAATTTATTTATAGCCTAACAATAAACACACACGACGATGCCAGCTACTTGCGTTCACACTCTCAGTCACTTACAATAAAGCCTGTACCTATCATTGTGCTATGACGCACCGCAAAGTGAGTTTCAGTGATTGAATTTAAGTGATGTACTGCATCACAGATGATGGATGGTTAGAATGGACATTTTAATTTGCTAGTGCACAAAGTTTCATAAGAGTTTAGAAACAGTCAGGCTTTAAATTTGGCTCTGGGGACATATAGTCAAACTTTAAAAGTCCAATTTCCAAGTGTTGTTTAATAATTGTCCCTAAAACACTGTGACACAAAGGAGACGTTGATCTGGGTTATATTACTCCACTCACCTTGGGGATCATTGTTTCTTCTGGTTATTTTACAAGTTTGCAATTATTGATATTGAGCGGTGGGAAAGAGCCGGAGCACCAGTTGTGATAGTGGATCCCCGGGGCAGCTACTGTAATATTGGAAGTTGATTGCCCTTGAACTCCTATCATCAGAAAAACAAATTAGAGACACCTTCCTAGCTTCGCACTTTAAGTGTATAGGAATTTATCTTGGTGACAAAAGGTGTAGTGGAGGTGTAGAAGCTGACAAGCTGAAGAGAAGTGGCTTTAGGAATACTTAATCTGGATAAGTCTACAGTTGGGAGTCACCGGGGAGCCTCATGTGCTTTTCTGTACAAAACGGGACTTATTTAAGTTCTCTACTTTTGGAGTGAGGAGCTACAGTACATTATGAACAGTTAATCTACAGTAGGAGTACAATGCACTGCGGGGAATCTAATCTCTCTCTCACACACACACACACACACACACACACACACACACACAAACACACACACACACACACACAGAAACACAGACATGCAAGCTGGTGGGAGATGTTGAGGGAATGTGGAGTGCGTGGGAGGGGGCAATCCAGTGTTATCCACCTAATTCTGTCTCCAGCAACACTCCCCACACACTGGATTAGCTAGTGGGCTTTGTCAATTCACTGTAGAGAGGCAGGGAGAGAGCGAGACTGTGTGTGCGTGTGTGAGAGAGAGAGAGAGACAGCAAGTACGAGAGATGACGAGGGAGAGTTTGTACATGTGTGTGTGAGAGATAGAGAAGAGGAGAGGAAGGTTTGTAGATATTGTTGTAGTCTGAGTAACATGACGTCATATCCGTTCCGTATTCGTCAACCAAAACAAACTGTAGTCAGCTGCAGCGAGCCGAAACGAGAAAGTAGAAAACAGCGGAGGGTCCACATGGATACAGTACGACCTGCACCCTCACATATTAAATCCACAGTGGTAAACACTACACATACAGGGAACACTTTATGTTTCACACATTGCCAGGAAAAGCAGAGCTAGACATCACGGCTAAAGCTGCATGCTAACTCTGTCATGGACAGGAAACGTTATCGTATTGCGGTAACGTGCGGTCAAGCCGGCCGTCACTCGCATCTCTGTGGTCAAATGGGCCGACGCTACAACTGTAGAGCACCTATATACTGACATTTATGTTAAATGTCATTCAAGCGGCCCCGATGGAGCTGACCATGGATGTATAAAGAGATGGGAGAGCTAGCAACGGACTTGGCGAAGTTAACGGAAGTATATGTACACGTGTGACTACGTCTGGTTTTTGAAATAAGGTGTTAACAGGGTTAAGATTAATTGGATTCTATTCACCAGAAGTATAAAACATTACATGTCCCTTATAAATTAAAAAGAATGCTGATAATCAAACACTTTTACTGTATTAATTTAGATATTTTCCAAAGTAAAAGTCCCTAGAAGTGTATGATTCAATTTTTTCCCATGGTCTAGTGTTAAAAAAGTTAACAAAAGAATCGCAATACTTAAAAACCGCAATACATATAGAATCAGCACCCTATCGTGATAGTATCGAATAGGGAGATAGTTGTATTGTCCCAGCCCTAATGAGTGAGTGTGCTGTTTTTTATTTGTGTAATTTCATGGAGCCATTCAAGATAAAAAACAAACAACGGGACGCTGAGAAATGTCTGTAGATGTGCCAGTGTGTTAGTGTGTGTATGTATGCTACTGTGCATAGACTTTCCTTTCATTGTTTCAGAGAGCACAGCAAAGCGTCGGGTGTAGGAGGGGTTAGAGAATAGTATGGTATTTATCAATATCTCCCATATGCTCGGAGCATTGACTAGACCCACAATTGCTGAGCCAATATTCACTGTAAAACACCATACAGGCTTTCCAAATGACTGAATCACTGCTGTAGTCTAACTTACAGAACAAGAGGGAAAAGAAGGTCGCGGGAGAAAGAGAGGCAGAGGAGGATAAATAGGTTGTGGAGGAGGAGAGAGAGAGAGGAAGTAACAGGAAAGGTGAATGAAATCTAGCTTCATGTATTTACAGTGCTTTTTCCAACAATTGTGTTTTTGCTCCTCGCTGGTAATACCAAGTCAAATCGTATAAAATGCCATGCAGGCTTTACTCAAGGTTTGCGAAAAAAACATTCTGCGTATGGTGGATTTGCAACAGAAATTTGTTTTGGTTGTTTATATTTAAACCGTTACCTCTTCAAAACATCTCTCATGTGGATGTTGAAATGTTATATAAACCACACTTTGCTTTCCAAACATCTGAAACAGACATTGCAATTAATCAATATGAACTGAAAAACAGAATGAGAAATGAGAAATGGAAGAAAATGAAATAAGAAAAGGGCAGAATGACAGAATAGGAGGCAATGGGGGTTATGGGAGTGTGATTGTTTGCATATTCAAAAAGCCTTTCCTCACAAAAGTTTGTGTGGGTTTTAAGATGGAAAACAGAGCAAAAGAAGAAAGACTCCCCCATCAGAACTAGGACAAACTCCAACTTAAAACATGTTACCGACTTTCCAAATCCATTTTAAAAAGACTGACAGCACTCAATATTTTCTCTATTTGTTTAATCTGGAGATAGAGTGGAGGCAACTGTGATTTTTGTTTGTATTTTGCATTGAAGACATTGTTTCAGTATAAGATTGATTACCTGCATTACTGATAAAAAACAGATGAAATATAAACATGGAACATGCAGTTTAAGCGTGTTTATGGATTGTAAATGTGTGCTGATTAGGGATGCACCGACACCGATACTGATATTGGTACTGATACTGTCTCAAATAGCTGGATCTGGTATCGGTGACAAAAGGGCCATCTACTCAATTAAAATGTATATTTATATACTGGAATTTAATTTTTTTACCAATTTTTTGCTGCATTAAAAGGTTTTTTGACTTGAACTGTAATTTCTGTTAATTTTGAAGATTTTTTTACCAAGTTGCGAGTGTACTATTTATTTTAATAATAAAGAACAATTCAATTTATATCTACGTATTTTATTGTTACATTTTGTTTTACAAAGTTAGGAAAGCAATGTTTAAGTCCAGCCTGATGTTGCCTTACACATAAAAGAGTGATCCCAGTCACTTCCACGCAGTGAGGCATACAGCTTATGAATTAAACACCGTTATCGGATCGGTACTCGGTATCGGCCGATACCCAAAGCCCAGGTATCTGGACTGGGACTGAAAAAGTCAGATCGGTGCATCCCTAGTGCTGATTTAAAGGAATTGAACAGCCTCAGTGCTATTTTGGTATTAATCAAAATGTGCTCATACTGTATTATTAGAAACTGTGAAATACAAAAAGCTGTCATCACTCCATCTGGTCAGATTTGTAATTGTAAAAAAAACATAATTTCGACGGTTTTGTAATTGTAAAAAAAAATCGCAATTTTGCCGGTTTTAGACTATGTTATTTGGAAAAGGTTCTTCCATGGCTGCATGTGTTTAAAAAACATTTATCATTTGAGAACTTTGGCTTCTTCTGTTAAATGAACAAAAAGTGTTTTGTAAGAAAACATGTTTGTATTTCTCAAAGTAAGGTATGCAAAAAAGATATTGGTTTCAGTACCAAAACTCAAGTACCACATCGGCACGAGTAGCAAAAAAATTCAAACAATACACCCAGCCTTATGTAGACTTTAGTTTAAGCTGTAACTAATGCTCTGTACATACATAAGAATGCACCACTGTCCTTGTTTGTCCATTTTACAAGTCAGACCCATTAATGTTTTCTTTGTAAGATGTTCTTTTGTGGGCATTTAGGTTTCTGCTAGCTCAGCCCCTGGAAACCACAAACACAAACTGTAGGACAGATACTGAGGAACCACAGGGGGTCAGAGAATTCAGAGAGACATATCCAACAGAGAAAAAAATGGACTGTGATTTGTGTAGGCCCCCTACCAAGGCTGATGTTTGTCAGAAAAATGAATAAGTAAACAGCCTTCTGTTGTTATTGCTAGCCCTCCATCATGACACACATCCAGTCGCTTTAAGAAAATAACAGTGCATATCGCCCACTGACAGTGCCCTATACCGTCCAGTCCATCATCTGTTACACCTAGCTGCTGTTTATCTGTGCATTTTGGTGCAGAAACTGCTGAAGGTTTGAGTGTTCAAACTACAACGCTGCTACGGTAACGACAGCCACTTCACCCGGGTTTTAATAGATCAGCAAGCGTCTAATAAAGTTCTATTACAGGAACAAAACTAAAATCTACTCCATGTGTGCGGCAGAGTAGTAGTTGATCACACAGATGTCTAACAGCTAAGTGCAGCCATGCACACAGACACACACACACACACACACACACACACACACACACACACAGCCAAACATCTGTCCCCCAGTACTGAAGTGGTGGATGCTTGTTGACAAGGTGATTGATGCTGCTGTTGTCATCTTCTGATCTCTCCCTCTCCCTCTCTCTCAGTCTCTCTCTTCCTGAACAGAACCATCAGCAATAATGAACACTGGTCCAGATGCCCAGTAAATTTCATAACAGTTGGGCCTGTCAATCCATGAGCGCAAGCACACACACACAAATCCAAACATCCAGTACACATGACAGTTATGAAAAATAATGAAAACATCACATGGAAGACAATAAAACCACATGTGAATAGTTAGTATAGATGTTAGGTGACAACATGCAGATGTTCAAAAAAGTGTGACTGGACTATTTTTAATGCTCTGTATTTCTGGCTACCACAGATTTAAAGAAAATATAGGGACTATAGGTCAGTTTGAACCAACTTTCACTGGACTTTGTGTCTGTACTAGGGCTGTCAAAGTTAACGCAAATTCGTTTTTAACGCCACCAATTCATTACCACCACTGAGGTGCCCTTGGGCAAGGTACTTAACCCCAACCGCTCCAGTGGAGCTGCTCAGTGGCCAGCAGATCAGACTGTGGTTGTACTGGGCAGCTTCCAGGTGTGAATGTGTAACTGTGTGAATGTGATCATGGTGTTCCTGAAAAAGAGAGCAATGCTCTCAGTGAACCTCCCCCTGAATAAATAAAGGTAAAAAAAAAAATAAAATACTGGCATCATATGAAAAAAGAAAACCTAAGGAAAACCCAACCCAATGTCATACTAACGAAGGAGGTTAAATAACGCTCCAAACTTGCTAAATTTTGGCGAGGAAAAACTGGTATGGCCATTTTCAAAGGGGTCCCTTGACCTCTGACCTCAAGATATGTGAATGAAAGCATATTTTTCTATGTTAAATGCAGTACCTTTGAGGCTTTCTGGACAATATTTGTCATTGTTTTGTGTTGTTAATTGATTTCCAATAAGAAATATATACATACATTTGCATTAAGCAAGCTTTGTCCACTCCCATGTTGATAACAGTATCAAATACTTGACAAATCTCCCTTGAAGGTACATTTTGAACAGCTAAAAAATGTGTGATTAATTTGCGATTAATCGCTATTAACTATTTTATTAGGTTGACAGCCCTAGTATTTTTAAAATCCTATCATAACCTTTAACCCTGTTTTTGTATCATTGATTTATTTAAAATCTCATTTTCACAATCAAATAAACAGATAAATTCCCAGAATTCTTTTGAAAAAATAAAAATTATCAAAATTCAGTGTGTCACCAAAAGAACTTGAGCTGTCAAGTCACAATTACAAAGGCATCCACACAACCGACTGAATGCTACTAAGCAGCATTCATCTGTTTTAAGAGGTCTGACAATCATCATGTTTTTCAAAGCAACACAAGGCTTTGAAAAACACGATGATGAAGTCCCAAACAGGATAAATGGTCAGTGTCTGAATAGATGCATAAATCTTAGAGCTCTCTGTGGATGACATTATTACTGTACCATGGGAGGTCTGAAGATTAGTGATTACTAACTGAGGACCTCGGAAGTGCACATATGACTGATCTTCTCTGGCTGCTCCTGCTATGGATTAAAACACCAGCTGAGTTAAATCTGTGGATAATTTTAATTGTATCAAGGTAAACTGATGACTCGTGCATTTATCTACGTGTCACCATCACACCTAGATTATAAGAACCATGTTACCAGTGGTGAGGCTTTACGGAAGAACACTTGAAATGGGTTTTACCTGTTTTTTCTGCACTCTTGGTGACGTTGTTTAATGTGTTACCGTGGTTACTGCAGGGCCACAGTAAATCACTTTAGCATTTCAAGGAGTGACTGACATTACCGATGTGCACGGGCACAATCAAATTGCTGACCTGCTCTGGTAATACTGATGCCCTCTGGAAATGGCTTAAACCTGGAAAATTATTTAATGAAGCAAAGGGAGCGGTGTGAAAAATCAGGACGGCGTATTCCGAACACGAACAGCGGAAAAAAGAGACCGAAACACAGAGAGAAGGAAGAAGTGAGAAAGAAAGTAAAAGAGAACAGGGTAGCCATGTGGGAAAGCTTTGATTATAATTGGAAGGATAATGAGAGAATAATGATAATGATAACAATAATGATACCATTTTGTTTGAGGCCAAAGCAATCAGCAATTGTCTGCATTAACAGAAGAAAGCTAACTTTATCTTTTCTTTTTCCATTTCTGTTATTTAATTTCAATATTTCCTATCTGAGGCCAAACTCAAAATTGTTTTAGTGATTCAGATATCTGTAACACATATATAGCTAATTGCCGGGAGAGCCAGAAGTTGGCACCACAGGAGGCGCTAACCATGAAGCTGTCGCTGATTGCTGTACTGCTGGTCTTACTCAGCTAGTCACAGGACACTGTCGACTACTCATTTATTTGACAAATCTGTAAAATGACTTCTTATCGAATACCCAATAATTGTGATCTTGACACCGCAGGGGGTGCTGCAGCATGTGGCACTTTAAGCAACATAATCAGAGTTTCTGTTTCTTTGTGAGTCACTCTCAGTTGATGTGAGTACCTGCTCGTGTGCAGGGAAAGACAGGTGAAGGACTGAGAGAAGAGAAGAGATGAGAGGGTCAAGAGAAGAAAAGAGGAGGTTTTTCACAAAATGCCACAGGAATATTGTGCATCTCTTATCTGCGGCAGTCACACGAACCTCACTGTGGAGCGAGGGGCTAATAGGTTGACTAGCTGACTGACCGTCTGAATGGATGAATGGCTGGCTGGCTGACTGCGTAGTGACTTTCCATCCATCCGCCCGCCTCTCCCTCCCTGTCCCTCACTCTGTGTGTGTCTGTCTGGTTGTCAGGCCCATTAGCTCATTAGGCGGTGTGTGTGATTGGAATAAGAACTAAGCTAGCACAAATCTCCAGACTGTGACACACACACACACACACCAATCTTTTCTTTGTCTCTCTTTGTCTCCGCTTGCCCTTTCTCAGTTTTTCTGCGGCCTATTCTTATTGTTGCTCCCTGTTGTTGTCTCACTATCAATTGTTTCTCTCTGTCTCATCCCCCCTCGCTCACTTCCTGTGTGTCTCTGACTCTCTCTCTCCACTGCATGTCTCTTTACTACTAAACCACCATTTAAATACCACCATTATGGCTAATAAAATCTCCATAAGAAAGATCATAAAATCGGACAAAAAGCTATATTGAGATATTAAACATAGCATGTGGTGCACCACTTTATCCAGATTGCCACACAGCAGCAGTACAGGACTATAGATTACACTGAATGATCATATGATGCTCGCTGTGTTGGAGAAAACTTCCATGATTTTGCTATGATTTTCTCCCAGAGCTCAGACAAAAAATGCTCACGCAAATCACATTAGGATGTTGTTCCTACAAGTGGATGCAGCTGGCAAAATTTGTGTGTGGGGGGGGTGATGCTTAATGCTAAGTAGTCATAAGTATCCAACTATACATTATGAACATCAGGCAACAGGCTACAATACACTATGAATTTTTAAAAAGGCTGCAAATGACTATGAACAGCTGCCAGTGCTGAAATCTGTATAGAAATGCTGCTGCTTTCTTTTCTTTTATCCATTAAAAAGTTAGTTTCTTTCATGCATGAAAGTTGTTTAAGAAGCTATTTTATTGATGGACTAATAGCCATAAATATTGTACCAATAGAAATACACAAGCAAAGCTGGAAGCAGCCTACTGCTTCCTTTTAACTTTGGACTGAAAACTTGATCTCTCTACCCGAACCAACAGGAACAGCTGGAGTCCCAACACAGTGTTTTACTGTAGCCAGCCTCAATGTTGTGATACAAAGGTCACTGCTTTTAAAACACTGACCAAGCAGGAATGTTCTGTGAGTAATGCTACCATTGCGCTGACCTTGAGAGAGAGGGAGAAACATATTTTGCATAATCTCGCTGGAGAACACAACCACAACAGTGTGCAGTTCTTGTATGGGGAATAAAGTTACAAGTTTATCATTTTGAGCCTGGCATATTGTTTATTGTGTTGACATGCGAGCTGCACATGACACAAATAGTACTTCATGTGACCACAGCATATGTCGTCATCAGTGACGTTGCTGGGTAAGCGTCCTGTATCTGAAAGGACACAGTAAACTCACTATTGACAGAACAAAGGAATGCACCCTATTTTTCTCCATAATAACGCCACATTGTGAACAACAAATCCGTGTTGATAAATAAACAAAAGACACCTCGCTGTCAGAAAAAAATGAATTCACCGCCGGTCACCATTTTCTTATCGTCTGAGCATCTATTTTGCGCAGACGAGATCCCGTACTCATAGTCTCAATCATCGTGGGAGAGACTAAATGCCCAGTCCTCGCCGCATAGATTTCATTTCAACAATCAAGGCTACATTATTGGTAATGCTAAATAAACTGGCACTGATCTGAAATAGTTGTTTGCTGCTATATTAATGCTCTGGATATCGTTTAAAGCACCTTTAAGGTGGGCTGACCTTTAAAGTGGACTAGCTATTCACCTTTAAGTGAATTTAATTTAAGTGTGTATATATAAACTTATATAGTGAGTATAAGTGAAGTAAAAATTCTTATTGTCAGTAAAACGGTAAATTATTATTTGTTATGTAAAGTTATAGTGGAGTAATCTACCTGAGCAGAGAATGAAGTCACTCTCCCTCTGTGTATGTTGTAATCAGAGTTTCTCCTCGCTTTGTTGACATAGCCAGACCGGCCACGCGTGCCTTTTAGTGCATGTTCATGCGTGTGAGTGTGCCCCACTGGCTAGCTCACGGCTGCTGATTACGCCATCCCGACCGACGGCGCCGTTGCAGAAGCGTAGCACCCACCCTCCGGTTCCCCCTCAGGTAAACACTGTTAGCAGTATTGCTGTTGTTTTCAGTATTAGCATTGTTAGCTGCGAGCCAGCAGATCAGCTGTCGCCATGTTGAGAGCCGTGCGGACGCACAGAAATCCTCCCAATCTCGTATTTAGCACCTTTACGTGAGCCTGAGCCGGAGTTGTTGCTAACTTCAGGGCTAACCCCCTTCACTTTAATCAGCAGGTGGAAAGGTTCATCGGCTTATCGTTGCGGCTGGGCGGCTTGTTAGGCACTTCAACCACAGCAGCCCTGCATGCAAGGCACTAATCTTGTGGGTTAACAGTTAATGATTGGTTAACAAGTTCTATGGGTCAGAAAAAAAAATAAAAAAAATAGCATCCCTATATTATACATTTTACAAAATGTTGATTTGAATATAAATTAAGTAATTTCTAAAAATATATATTGATATTCTGATTAGGTCAAATGTGTGAGAGACAAAAAGGGGAAGCAACTGAGTTAAGAAGTATTGAAATCAAACACGAGTTTAACACTTTAATTTGTCAAAAAACACAGATTTTATTGGGAACCCACTCAAATGACCACCTGTGGGTCCTGGGGAGTCACTACAACATCACTGCAACATGTTGCCTTGCACATGTTGTATGGGGGTACAGTGGATACAGTCATACCTCTCCGAGCTGCCTCATCTCCCTCCTCCTCCTCCTTCTCTGTCTTCGTGACTTTGATTATGTCTCGCTTTTTCTCTCTTGCTCACTTTTTCTGTTTCCATCTCCCTACAGTATCTCTGTCTCTGTCTTCTGTTTACATCTCTCTTTCTCCGTCTGTCTCTGTCTTTCTATCTCTCTCTCTCTGGCTATTGGTTCCTATGGTGACAGGTCTCCGGTGCATTCTGTTCTGTTGCTATGGTAACTGACCTACAGTTGAAATCCTGCTCTCTGATCTTTGTGTCCTGTCATTAATGTAGCCGCGTGTGTGTGTGAAGTTTGTTTCTGGCTTGCACACAGTGTCTAAACTTACATAGAAGTACATTATTCACAATTACAGCAATTCACACATGTAATGTGACTCTATGAGAGGCTGAAACTGACACCAACACAGGTCGCATACAATTTTTACTGCTGGCTCAAAAAATTTTATGATCGCCAGCTATTTGCTAACTCTGTCTTTCTGCTGTTTTGTGTTGGTAGTGTAGGCCTACAGTTGGTTTATCAAAGATTTTTTTTTGCTGAAAACTGCTGCCTGCCGCGGCTGGAAATGAGGTTGATTAGAGCAGTGGGACTGACACAAAACAGTCAAGTTGCAGGCTGTAAAACCAAACAATGAGCTGAAAGACTCTATAGTAAACCATAGAACTGAGGCTAACTGCAGGGTCGGGTGAGAGGCCTAATCCTCTGTGGTTCACTACGAGCGACTGCTCTCACATTACACATCCTCATTTGAACCATTGTTAATGTAAAAATATTGATTAGTGCAGCCTTGATAACAACTTTTTCTGCTTACAAACATACACGTTTGTGCTTCCTGCTTGCTTACAGTACAGACACTTTGCTGCTTGCTCTCCGCTCTGCTTACATTCTGAACACTTATTAATCACAGTCTGGGACTTTAATTTACAGTATGAAAAACACAGGCTTTTACCATATTTTTCAACACTTTATTACTTCATTACTTCTTCAGTAATATGCAAGCCTTTTGCCCGAACCACAGTGCAGGGCTCTAACAGAAGGGCGTCCTGGAAAAAAAAAAAGATCAGGGACGATAAAAAACACATGTTGGGACGGTCGTGAGACAGAACGTAGACCTTGCCAAAAAAAATTAACGGCAATTAAATCATAACATTAATCTCTGATGAAGTTGTTAATGTAGAATTGCGAGAGAGTACACAACTCAAGAGTCCGCGAGTACTCTGTCACACACACACTGACACAGTCTCTCTGTCTCTGTCTATCTTTGTCATTGGAGGACACCAGACAGGTGGCCTTCTCACATGCGCGCACACGCATGCACACCAAGCCTTCAGGAAGAGCGCCGGGCTGTGGAAGCAAATGTTCGTAGTGGCCCAACGGCGGTACTACAACTCTCGTGTCTGTCACGTGATGCCATTGGGCTCAAAAAGACTTTTTCCCATAGACTTACATTGGGAAAGAGACGTCTGTAAATCAACTTCCCAGTACGAACACTTGAATAGCCCTTAGTTAAATCATTAGGTCCTTAAAGTTGTAAAATGCACTAATAGCCGAATCCAGGTTATATCTCTCATCGCGGCTGGAGCAAGGGGTGGGTGGCGGAGTTAAAGGAAACGCTATTGCACCTGCTCTATGGGCCCAATGGATGGAGCCATTCTGGCTTCATGAACCACTGAGCAACTTTCATAGGAATGAACGGGAGCCCGCCTCCGACGCTGTATCCAGGTCTCTTTATACATCCATGATGTAAAAATGTAAAATGATAACACAATGGTAACACAAAGTTTACAGATATTAGGCTACAATTAAAAAAAAATTGTGATTTATAAAGTAGATGCATGTGATGTCAATAAATCCATGAATATGTACATGTAAAAAATGTTTTTATGAAATGTGTGCTTATTTATAATGTAATCATTGCCACAGGGTTTTATTTATGCTACGCATCACTTTTAATTTTAGAAATAATCATAGTCGTTTTATAATTGAGATGACCAGAATTCATCTTGGGATGGTTTAAATTGTATTTCGGGGCGGTTTGGGACGGTGGTGAAAAAAGTGAAGTTAGAGCCCTGTTACTGTAAACCTGAGACTTAGCTAAAGCTAGTTAGCAGCAAGAGCAGCGTCCTGAGATTTACAACACTGGCCTCCACTAAGACACAACCGTGGACAGCTGCAAAACAGAGAACTAGTCACAAACCTCCCCAACAACCAAGTGTACAACATGAAAAGTGATTTGCACCACTGCTGCAGGACCTTGAAACTTGGTTGGACCAAGTTTTATGAGAAAAGCCAGAGTGCATAAGAAAGCAGTTGCCATTTTGTTTAATAGTTCTTTCCAATGTAAGCAGATGTCTTAAGGAAAATGTATGTATATATATGTACTGAATATACTGTCAATAAAGCAGATTCTGATCTTGTAGAACTGTACATTTAAGCATCTACAGGCCACCTAAAGACTGTGCAGTGTGATGACTTTGCTGAACTGCTGTCTGTCATCTTAATTGACTTTGACTGTGTAGTTAGTGTTGTGCGATTTTCACATTCATGTTGACAACCCCCAGGACAACAGCAGTAGAGAACTGTGTTGTGGTCTGGATAACTAGTATGGACTGACTCAGCATGCGACGGCTACCACACACAATAAGGGGCACACTCAGGATTTAATCATCTCTAACATTCAACACCCTAAACCTTGGATGACTTTGTGCAACATTTTAAATCCTCCTCTTGCTGCCTTGATATACTCCCTAAAGGCTTATTCAAAAATGTTTTTAACTGGAATCAGATCTTCTACAAATAGTCAACACTTCCCTTGTGTCAGGCTTTTTCCCATAGGCCCTGAAAACTGTTGTCATTAAACTCACTAATGAACAATGATAGGCCGATTTGACCACGAAGATGTGAGTGGCGGTTGGCTTGACCGCACGTTACCGCAATACGATAACGTTTCCTGTCCATGACAGAGTTAGCATGCAGCTTTAGCCGTGATGTCTAGCTCTGCTTTTCCTGTCAATGTGTGAAACCCATGATGGCTACGATGTCACGTTACTCAGAATACAACAATAGAAGCGGTAACTTCCTTCTACCTATGCATAGACTCAAATGAAGCTGGTTTTAGAGTCCTCAATAAGACCAGGAGAGTGGATCACATCAGTCCAGTTTTCAGATCTTTACACTGACTTCCTTTGTGTCAAATAAGTGACTTTAAGATTCTACTGTTGGTTTATAAAGCACAGAATGGTACAGGGCCACGATACATTTCTGATCTGCCGCTCCTTTATGAACCATCCAGACCTCTCAGATCGTCTAGGACAGGTCTGTTTACAGACCCCAGAGACAAAACTAAACACAGAGAAGCAGCATTCAGTTTTCATGCACCAGATATCTGGGACAAACTCCCAGAAAACTTGAGGTTGCTCCAACTCTCAGTTCTTTTAAATCAAGGCTAAAGACTTCTCTGTTTGCTGCTGCTTTTTATTGAATTAAATTTGTGACTTATACATATCTTCACTGTAATTCTTATTCTCCTATTTTATCTGTTTAATTGTATTAAAGCTTATTTTTCGTCTTTGATTTTATTTTACTCTGTTAAATCCTATTCAAATGTCCCTTTTTCTTTTGTCATTTTATATTGCCTTGTGTTTCTTAATACCCTTTATGTCTTATGTAAACGCTGTGAATTGCTTTGTTGTTGAAAGTCGCTATACAAATAAACTGGCCTTGCCTTGCAGACAAACACAGAATTGGCATAAATGCGTGAATGGAATTCAGACATCTTTTAAAAAGAATCCTTTTAAATTTCCAATTTGATTTCTGCAGTGTTTAAGGTAAACCTCTGAGTCAGAGTTCTCGCCTTTATGGCAAGGTACCTTGAATGCTTAATTCTCCATACCACCCCCCCCCCCTACTGTATTTACAGTATATATATGCACACAGGCATTTCTTCACAGGAGTACAGGGTTGGCAGCGATGCAACACCCCTGGAGGAATTTGGAATTCAGTGCCTTGTTCAAGGGCACTTTAGAATTGTTTTGTGAGCAGACACCTTTCATTGCAGAATACATCGTCCTTTCACAAACTTTTCTTCAGAAGGGAGAGAGCAGAGGGCTGGCAGTCAGTGCAGTGTCACCATACTAGTTTGTGATTCAGTGCCTTCTTCAAGGGCACTTTAACAGGCAGTCACTAACCTGTGCTATTACACAGAGACCAGAGACCTGTTAGGCCTGGAGATTGAACTAGCACCCCTCCAGTTCTTACTCCACCACTGAACCTTGATGGATGCTCTTTGTATCTGTAAAGTGTGTAGGCCTAACACTGTATTAAAGCAAAAGGCCAGAGCATCCAATATTTTGAGAAAGCTGAATAGCAATAGTGTTAATACTGTATATCAAAGGATTAAATAAAAGGGCTGCAAGTGATTTTTCATGTCATAGCAGAATAAAAAGACAAAACAAAACATAACATTTTGTAGAAAGATACATTAGCTGAATCGCAGAATGTTTGCACAAAGATGTAAGAGTTTTGAGTCTTTTGAATGTTATAGATTTTGCACCTCATGTTATTCTTTGCAATAACAAACATGTTATGTGGTGATGAAGATTATGTAATATGATTGAAGTTCGCAGAAAAGCTACTAAATGGACCTTGTGCTGAAATTGTTTGTCAAGGTCAAGAATAATTTTGAACCTTTTTCTTTCTTTGTGATTCTTATTTCTTGTTGTGTCGTTGTCGCTGGACGATTTCTTTTGCTTGTTGGTGTCTTGATCAGAATGCTATGCTGGTCATATTTAGTAGGGGAATTACAGGTAGTCATCATTGTACTGATCGGTTTTCTATCGCTGTTGTGATGATTATGCTTGTTCATTGATGCAGTGCTGTTGAGTCTGTGCTGCTGAGACTGTGCTATTGTACTGTGTGATTTCATGTTGTCTTTACGTTTTATGTCGCACTTTATGCTGCAAAACCAATTGCCCTGCGGGGACAAATAAAATTGAACTTGACCTCAGCTTTTAAGCTACCATGGACAAGGAGTCCTTAAAGTGATCAATAAATAAATAAAAAATGGAAATTTGAACATCCACAAATCCATGAGGCCTGAGTAAATCCCATCTGCTGATGAAGATAATGAGATATGATGAAAATCTCTAGAACAGCTACTAAATGGACCTTGTGGTGAGAATGTTTACCTTATCCTTAAAGGAACTGGTTGTTGTGTTTTTGTTACTTAGAATGAGCCCTTCATATCTATAGGAAGCGGGTCCTCTTCATGGAGTTCGCAATGTTGCCCCGCCATGTTTCTACAGTAGCCCACAACGAACAAACCAAACACTGGCTCTAGAGAGAGTCTTTCACGTTTTTAAGTTACGTAAAGGCCGTAGTTTTCCAACACGCTTCTGAAACTGCGATAATGTGAGCCACAGAGGACAAAACCGTGGTACCGCCAGCCGCCATCTGACTTCTGTTGCTCCTAAAGTAGTGTTATTATGGTAAGGATGGCCTGTGAGCGACGTGAAGGGCGTTACCATGGTTTTGCACTTGGCGGCTCACGTTATTGCAGTCTTAGAAAGGGAGGAGTGAGCAGAGGGGTACTCAGTTGGTTGCAATCTGCAACCATACCACTAGATGCCGCAAAATCCTACCCACTGTCCCTTTAATGTATACACTGATGCTAATTTCATCAATTAAGTGTTTAATGATCATCTATGATCCATGATAAATTGTTCATATCCAGTTTAGAAGAGTACATTTCAGAATTTGTAAGAACTTCAGATAAGTAACAACTTCAGTAATATTTGATCATGAATGTTCCTTTCATGCCAGTACTTTGTTTGTTGTTAAGTCACATCTTTTAAATAGAAACGGTTTTAACTCGTCATGTGGTGAAGCAAAGGTAGGTGTTGGACCTGATTTTGTTACCGTTGATGATTGACTTTTATATTCAGTTTCTGCTCTCTCTGGTTTAGTCCTCGCTGACTCAGAAGTTAATTGGTTAACAAGACACTGAGGGCTGTGGAGGCGGGGTTAATGTCTGATATGCTAATTATCGCCATGGAAACACAGTCACAGCAGGAAGCAAGAAGGCAGTGACTAATGGCCCACTCATCTGATATCCCATTCAATTTCTCCCTCTCTCTCTTTTTTTTTTTTCTTTCTCTCTCTTTCATCCGAAATCCCACTCATCTCTCTGTGTTTCCATTCCTCCTGCTGTCACTCATCTCTGCCCTCTGTCTCCCCTCGTTCACTCTTTGCCTTTTTCCTGTCTTTCTCTCTGTGTTCTCTCTGTTTTTTCCTCTCTTTCTTCTTACGTGAGAATTACACTTTTGAAATCAGTGTTGCATTGCTAAAAAAAAAAAGCAATGAAATGACAATGAATTTGAAGTAATAGTGAGGCAAGAGCAGTGCTTGTCCGGCCAACACACGACAATGAAACGTGCAACAATAAAATTAAATGCAATCTCTCAGCAACCACTAATCTCTCTCTCTTTTCCTGCACTACTTAACTGGGTGACTCATGTGTTCAGACACATTTTCATGTATCTGTCAACATGACGTGACGAGACTCATAGAGGCCCTTTTAAAGAATTTATAAAAACTCACAGACCCCCTTCACACCTGGTATTAAAATGTGTCTTGTATCCAGATAGTCTCTAGATATGATTTAATCTGATTACATTTACACCTAGTATTCTCCTGTGTCGATATTGAGATCCGATTGAGATCCCATCGCTCTATCTGAAAGGGCTGAGAGGAAGGCTGCCTTATGCACAGGCTTGTAGCCAGGCTCTGCCGGTGAGGCGGTGCGTAAATGCGTGGACACATCAGCATCAAAATGCCGCCGTTTAGGGGGAGAGGAAGCCAACGTGGCAAAGAGGGATGAGGAAAGGAGACGCTGACAGAGCGGTGGTGGCCGCGCTGATCTCTCTGCACGGCGGTCATGTGACCGGAGGAGCGCTGAGAGCGCTTCAGGTTGAGCCCACACTCCCACCAAACAAAGCTTCGAAGCTTTGATTACTAGCGCAGCTCCGGAGCCCAAAGAAATGGTACTCAGGACCGACTTAGCTTGTATGTGGATTGAAAAGGCAGCTGCGTTTACACTTGTGTTGTGGTCACAATGCGTCCCTCTGGAGGTGGTTTGGCCAATTGGATCATAAACTGTCCTCAATGCGTTTAGGCTGCATTTAACCCTGTAATTTAATGTGGTCAAGCACTATCCGATTGCAATCTGATCACCCAAAGCACCTTTTACTGCCAGAGGTGTAAAGGGGGGAACAGTTTCTTCCAACATGTCATTGTACGTAACTAGGGCTGTGCAATTAATTACAATTACATTACGATTTTGGCCTCCAACGATTATGAAGACAAGATCATCAACATAAAACGATCATTGTGCCGCATTCCGTTTCGTAATTACGCTCTCGTTTTGTCTTGTATTATAAATCCAGCGCACCCCTTTCCTTTACAGCGGTGTACTTTCAGGAACGGCCGCTTGGTGTGGGAGGATCACCTCGTGGGAACTCTCCCCGGCGCTGGCTGGGTATTTCTTCTGTAGTGGTGCGCCGCGAAGGGCTCTAGGTCGGCTTGGTCCAGGGTGAAGTTGACACTTTACAGCACCCCTAACCTGGACCTCGCCACTTAGTGCTCGCTGCGCCCTCTCTCCCTGCAGGGAGGGACAGGGTTCCCTGCTCCTGGTGCGACTGTCAACCGGGGCGGACTGTTTAACATGCTTTGTGGGTGTGACTTTTTTGCCGTGTCGTCGCCATTCATATCTATATAACCGATGCGTTAAACTGTTTACTGAAGCGTAAAGTTCTTCAATTTTTGCTCTCAAAGTTCACCAGATTTGAATAATCGTGATTATTTTTGCCATTATCGAGCAGCCCTATATGTAACCGCATCTGCTTTCGTCTCCTTCCGACTCTCCCTCACTGTCTATGTGACTCACAGATTTTTTGACAACTCTGTCAACATGAGGAGATAAGACCACTAGTTAATTACTAGTCTGTTAAACACAGAGACAGGAGACACTCCCTCTTCCACATCCAGAAGATGAAAAAACTATGAGACAGACTGTGTTTGATGTTGATGGCACACAATGCCAGGGAATTCTTAATGAGCAGTGTAGATAACTTAGTTATTAATCACGGATCCACCACGACAGATGAGGCTAATTGGGAAAATCACACCAGCAGGGAACGCACTCTCTGCCTATTCACTTCCACGTGCTTTAAGATTGAATATTGTTAAGATGCTGGGCTATATTTGTTTTGATGTTTTGAATTGACAAAAGCCAGAATTTAGTTCTCTGTGTATTGCAATGAGAGTTTTTATAAGCAGAGTGGCAGTTTTCCGACTATGAGCAGGACAATTTGTACAGTACTAATAGTAACAGTTCAGTAGCAGTGAGAGGCCATTTTTTTTTTTGTTAAACATTTTTCTCCTGCGTTTAGGTTAAAGACGTGTCATTTGCTTTCAATTTTATTTTTCTTAGGGAAGTTTAGGGTTTTGTATCAGTGAACTTTAGTTTGTTGTTTTGGGCAATGCACATCTGAGGTTTATACTGCTACTTCAAACTTTGATTCATACTGTGCAGCTGGGCATTTTTGGGAGTGGAAGAGTGTGGGAGTCACGCAGCATGCTATGTCTAGGTTTCCCCTAGACCGGGGACATAACATGAACTGGGGGCTCGTCCGTGACCCAGGGTCAAAACACCATGAGCTAATTTGTGAAGTGTGCTTTGTGTTTTTGTTGGTCTGTTGCTATCTGTAGACTCTTGGCTCTCAGACCTGTCAACAGGCTGAGAAGCTATCATCAATTTTTCTACCCCTCGTGATATATTCATTATGTGATGGACGTGTTTGGCTGCCGTCCATTCTTATCACTAGTTTACAACACTAGATTCCCTGGAAGGCAGAATAACACGAGTAAAAGAGCACAGGAACACAATTTAAAATACCTTCAACGAGATTGAGTTATGAATTTCATATCAAAGGATGACTGTGGAAGAAATTTAAGATGCAGATTGTTTTGGAAGGAAGAGTGAAACTCAAGTATGAGCAACGTGGAAGTTATGAAGCTTATCAGTACTTGCATATAATAAAATTGGGTGTTTACTGATTTGCATGAGTCATAACTTTAAGTCAACTTAAAAGAGTCATGTCAGAACCTGATGCTGCCACTTCACCAAGTATGGGTTTTGTCAATTTTGTATCAGAAGATACAGACAGCAGAATAGTTATGGTGCTCAGTAGGGTGTTGGGTAACACTAGAAGATAAAACGTTATTGTCTGTTCACATGAAAGTTTTATCTTGCATCTCATGCTCCAAACGATCAACAGAAAACAGAAAAACATAAACATAAAACCAGACAAAAAACATCTGCAAGGTCACCTTCCAGCAACCATCAGAGAACACGACACAACACAGCAGCATCTGAGAAAAACACTGCCTCATGCACACATACACACACATATCCCACGTAAATATTACAGTCCTAGTCCAACTACTGAATGATCCTATTATTATCATTATGTATGGGTGTGGGCTCAGAATGCATCTTTTTTATTTGTGAAGGGGCCGTGTTCAAGCTAAAATGGGGTGTTAAGTTGCTCTTTAACAACTGAAATCACAAGCAAAGCTGACATATACGTAAGCCCAACATCAGCAACTTGAGAGCACACCAGTGTTAGTGTGTGTATTACAGTAGATGCTTCATTCATGCTTCACAATCACTGGCTCATTCACCAGCTTTGTGGTTACTAGCTGATGTCCAATCATAGTCATGCAGGTATATAGCTTGACCATTATAACCTGCCATTTCTCACTATTACTCTGCCAGATACATCTGCTGCCACACCTCCATCCTCCGTCACAATATTTGCTTTATATGCCATATTTTGACTTAATGTTTGCGTGTTTATTAGGAGATTTGTTTACGCTGCAGAATCTTTGTTGCTGCTCAGATTTTGTAAGAGCTCGCCCAAAGAGCTGTCCCTTTTCCCCCAAATCTAATGGTATCACTATATGCTACAGATGGTCATCCCCTTTGTCTCTGACTGAACTTCTCAGATGTTAAGCAGAACTTAAAAAGCTCTGTTGATTTTTATGTATTATTCTGCATTTTCAGCTGCAGACAGATGGTCTCCTTCAGCTCTGTTACGGAGCAGATGTCGAGAGCAGCGGCAGTCACAGAGACAATGTGACCTACCTTTTGATCCACAGATGCCCCGCGCCGCACATGGCACCGCACTGACCTGTCAGAAGTGTTGTGGTTTGTACAAGGCCTGTGTTAAATTAACCCCTAACCAAGTTGAGAAGAAGAAATACAAAGTGTATCAGAGCTGTGGCATGATGCAAGGAAGTTTGCAACCGAAAGCAGGAAAAATCCCCAAAAGGAACTCCGCTAACCCAGGAAAGTTTCTTAATCAACACTTATGAATGGATCAAATTTTCTAGGGCAACGCTGCCACTGCGGCCACGAGAATGAGGACAAAGCAATTCAGGCTATGAAAGGCAGAGGGAATGTTGTGGAGGGAAAAGTCCTGCTGGTGCATCCTTTATTGCAGCTCCTGGAGGTTAAGTGTCCTCTGAGGAGTCCTGCATCACTTGCTGAGTTTCTGACTCAGCCACATAGTGACAAAAGGGTTTGTGAAAGATGGGCTATTACCTTTTCTGTAACAAACCATATATAGTGTAGGTACTGACACTATCAGTATTTGTGATATTTACAATCTCAGATTACAGACCTCAGAAGATTTACATTTCACCACAACATTCATTCATAAAGCCAGAAAACTGAGGCTGTCAATCAATTAAAATATTTAATCACGATTAAAATATTTAATCGTGATTAATCGCATGATTGTCCATAGTTAATCGTTAGGGGTGTCACGATTTCGATTCTAGAACCAAAACTGCATATTATTATCATAAAGTGGGCATGTCTGTAAAGGGGAGACTCGTGCAAGTTTGGAGCGTTATTTAGCCTCCTTCACTAGATTAACATGGTTGGTACCAATGAATTCTTTAGGTTTTTCTAGTTTCATATAATGCCAGTATTTTCACTCTAGCTTTAAAACCCGCTACAACCTAAAAATCACAAGTTGCATTAATGCGTTAACGAAATTAGTGGCGTTTCACCACAACATAAATGCACTCATGCACAAGGCCAAAACCAATCTTCAGTATTTCATTCACTGTGCAGGCCAAATTGATGGACACAGTAGATCTTCAGACCTTCATGGTCGCAGGTCCTCCCATGAGGCCCCTTCACCCAACATACAACACACAAGTATTTTCCTGTGTTATGTCTTTATCACTACATTTACTGCTATAACCACCTAAAATGAACATTATGACTCCAGAGGGAGCAGTTGCTGCTGGATTCAAAAGTGCATTGTTGGCATAGTTGTAGTGCCTTTCGAATTCACATGGTGAGTCCATGTTTGGGGTTTCTTTCAGACCGTCTCAACACAGTCTAGTAAACAAGATGTTGTTCTGTTTTAAAATTCTGTTGCATAATGACCTTGAGCGAAGGAATGAGATCTTTGGCATACGTGGCCAAAAAGTCAGCCTGAGTGCCCGGTTAAATTAGCCATGACAAAGCTTTATTTTAGTTCCATCAGGCTTATTAGAATTTGGTAAACAACATGCACTGACAGTGAAGGAGAGGCAAAAAACCTCACAAACCCCGTCTGGATCAGTGAATCTGCAGCAGGCCTTGACATTTTGGTGGATGGCTTGGTCATCATCATGCTGCATGCAATATTGACTGTGGTCCTCCATCACTCAGTCTGTGTTTGGGAATCAGAGCAGGGCTTTGGTGCAGGAAAGCATCAGCATTTCGATTGCTCTACCATCTGTCACTGAAAAAAAATCCCATGGTCCATGTCTGCTGGAACAATGGTGCCCTCTCTCTGTTTTTGTTGTAAAGCAGCTATATTCCTTTCGTGACGTGAAGCAATCTGACACATTTCTAGATTGTCGTGTTCAAAATAATAAAAATAATCGATGCACCAAAAACTGGTTCAGTTGAAGAGGACACTACCAATACACACAAAAACAACACAAGCACATTAAGCTGTATATGCCACACGCACGCAAAAGTGTTGGCCAAAGAGCAGTATACTTCTCAAGCCCAAAGGAAAAAAAGAGATTACTGTCTCTTTCTCCCTCTTCTTCCTCTGTTGTTCACTGGTTAACTTTCTCTTCTTTCCATCTATCTTTGCCTCTCCTTCTCTCTCTCTCTGCCCTTGGCAATATCGTGATAATAAAAGCTAAAGAATACCTTTGAGTTTCGACTCCCTCTATTTCTCTCTGCCCCCTTTGGCCAGCCATTATATCACACACCCACCAACCCACACACACATACACACACACGCTGATACGTACAGTACAGTATACACACACACTAGTATATCAAGTTGTGTGACTGAATTACATTTTGACTGATAGTGCTCTTGAGGGCAAAGCAATGATAACTCACCTGTATATGTGTGCGGGTGGATGGGAGTGTACCTTTAGTTAGGTAGGTACAAGGTTGCAGGATTTACTTGTGTGTGTGTGTGTTTGTGTGTTTGTGTGTGTGTTTGTGTGTGTGTGTGTGTGTGTGTGTGTGTGTGTGTGTGTGTGTGTGTGTGTGTGTGTGTGTGTGTGTGTGTGTGTGTGTGTGTGTGTGTGTGTGTGTGTGTGTGTGTGTGTGTGTGTGTGTGTGTGTGTGTGTGTCCATTGCTCAGGGCTACAATAATAAAGGGGATAGCTAACCTGAAAGAGTTGGCCTTTACTGCAATGCTACGGCTGCCAAGCTCTGCTAGTACAGTCAATACAGACTAAAATCTGACAGTGCAGAGACAAAGCTTTCTCTGTTTTGCTCCATAGTTTTTCTTCTGTCTCTCTCACAGACACACATGCACGTGCACACACAAAGACCTACCAGAAAGCAGGTATGGATGCATCTTTATCGGAATCAAAACCGTACAAGTTGACCTTCAGTTGCGTGTGTTGTGTATCCGTGCATCATTATACCCAGCCATAATTGAGATTCCCCATCATGTATTCATTCAATTCAATCAAGAAAAGTGGTTCAGAAGACCACAAACAAGACAGTATTTATAATCATATCAACTTATTTCAAGTGTCTTCTAATTATATTCAAATAGACGTTTTTAGAATTACTACTTTATGGGAAAATGCAGCTAATGTGTTGTATGTTGATACATGAATACCGATACAGCAAAAATAACTACACTGACAATATACATTATATAGGTTATTGGGGGAAAAAAAAAGTAGGCAACGTGTTTATTTTCCTGTGTTGTCAAAATCAAGCTTCAGTATGAAACACTTTGTGGGCAAAAATGATCAGTAGGTCAGGCACATTAGATCTTAAAGGTGATCTATATGTCCAAATTTATTTAAAAAGCAGCAGATCCATTTAAACAGATTTTCCCAGATTTTATTTCTCCAGTTTTCCAAAAGTTCTCTGCTCCAAAACGACAGTAGTCATACCGAGTCCAGTAAACAAGGTCTACACATGGTGAGCACAGCTCAGAATATGCTTCGAGTTAGAGATTGAATAAATCTAAACCAGCAGCCAGCACAGCATGTACATGCAGCTTTTATGGGGAAGCTTTGTTTTGTCTGGTTTCATAAGACAAATAAAGGACTATTTTGGTATGTTTACAGTATCAAAGGAGATTATTTCCAGAATATTTTCAAATATACTATACATAGAAACAAAGAATTCAGGCACATTAATACAGAGGTAATGGTCGAGTTGTAGCGTACGTTTATACACATTCCGCGTTCATAACATCACCTGGCGGCGAGCTGTATTCACATACATTGCAGTGCCATTTCACTGACTGTATCTTGCAAGCCACACATCATTACTGCGGTATTAACCCAAAATAAACAGATTGTGCTGTGATTTAATTGCAATAAAAAAATAAAAAGTATGCCGAAATAACTACATAATAATGCCGATTTGTAAAAAGTATGAATTCATGCTTTGTCAGGTCTGTCTGCAAGACGACAAGCAAACAACTTTTAAAATGCTGGTTTTCTGAATGGAGTTCGGATCGATCGGTGCCAAGCTATGCTAACATTGTAGCTGGTCCAGCAACACTCAACATAACCTTATCTAGGCATAAATACGGCAGCAACGTTGTTGTAAATGGATCAAAAGTATGCCGAAATAACAACATAATGATGCAGATTTGTAAAAAGACCGGATTCATGCTTTGTCAAGTCTGTCTGCAAGACAACAATCAAACAACTTTTAATTTGCTTGTTATCTGAATGGAGTTCGGATCGATCAGTGCCAGGCTATGCAGCTGCTCCATCAACACTCAAGATAAAGTCATCTAGGCATAAATACGACAACGTCAACAACGTCAAGACGTCATTGCCGACGGGAAGAGAATCTCAACGCTTATAGGCTCTCGTGACACAGCGTCATGCGAATTTCTGGCTCGAGTTGAAATATTTCAACTACCGCAAATGACGTGTATTTCGAGTGTTTGCGTCGCATCATTCACGGCATTCGCGTCGCCCGCCGCAAATTCGTGTCTATTTGCCTCTTTGTATTGACTTTGTATGTAATCGCGCCGCAGGAAAAGTTTGCTTCGCTCTTGGTGTGAACACACCATAAGACAATTCACTGATAACATATCCTGGCGGGCAATTTTAACACCTATTCTGTAGTTTTATGGACTTTCCTCTCTGACAAGAAACTAAACATGTTTCTGGCGAAACAAGCCTCAAACAAACAAGCCTCCCTGATTCAGACTATTTTCCACCTCCTCCCTGAATGAAAACTGCCTTAAAGTAAGCAGACTGGCCCATGCCCCCTCTGGCTGGCCCTGTCTGCTGTCTGCACATCATGGTAGACCGTTTACACACAGAACACTTTAGAAGCGAGAGCAAAAGTCTAAGCTCTTATCCAGCAGCTGCCCGACAGAAAACAACAACATGCTGCACCTCAGACAGCAGCAGTGCAGCAGCATTTCTCCACCTTCTCTCAGGACTGTTTGGGCAGGAAAGGGGGCAATCTCACCTAATGTGTAAAACAACTGCAGAATGTAAGTAAATTCATTAACAAGCAGCAGTAAATAATTATATCAATAAGCCTCATATCTCCATTTCTTCAGATATACTGAGAGATTTAATTACTACACATACAGCAGCCACAGGTAGAAACATGGAGCTAGAAGTAATTATCTCTCTCTCTTAAACACTCTCACACAAACGGGCTCACACAGCAAGGGGGTAGTAGACCTTAATTGTAGCAACATGACGCTGAACTGAACACAAAACAGTGACCCAAACCTTAGAGGGTAGATCTCTCTTCTATGTACACAAAGACATATACACGTGCGCTAGGGATGCTAATTTTGAATTTTTTTTCTGACTGATAGCCGACCCTCATTAACCGATTATTAACCGTTAACCGACAAGATTAGTGCGTTAAACGCAGCGGTGCTCTGGTTTCAGTGACTAACAGGCCGCCCAGCTGCAACAATAAGCCGATGCACCCACAGGTTAAATCCATTATTTATCACCAGCTGCAGTGTATGCACAAAACAGACAACTCAGTCTCCAGTTAACCAGACTTGGAGAGTTAGCAGCCACGATGCTGCGTGTATTGTCGTGGACACATGCAGCCACTTTCCCAGTAAGTCTCCAACGCAACATTTAGTTTAGCTGCGAGGTTGTCAGCTGTGTGTCTGCCTGGCGTAATTTTAGCAAGTGCCGGTGGCTTCGTGCTCGCCGTTATCACACACACAGTCTGTCAGCCCGGCGTAAGCTAGTGTCCGGCGGGCCGCGTGTGTTTGGCAGCGGTGAGTGTGTGGTTGTCGGTGGCCTTACAGCTGTGAACGTAGCTGTAGCAGTGTGTGTACAGTTTATTTGTCGGTGAATAAATGCTACACCTCCTCAAGACCCAAGCCAAGCTCCTGTGTATTGCAACACCAGCTCTTTTCTTTTAATCGTTTAACTGACAGCATTCTTCTGTAAATATTCTCAATGACGGTTAAACGGTTAATTATTAACATCCCTAACATGCGAAAATGTGTTTGTATTTAGGCAATGGCTGAAGTCTTTACTGAACCCTTAATCCATATGTCAGCAAGCATCAACACAAGACACCGGAAACATATTGATTCCTGACAAAAAGCATTAATGTCTGTAATATAAGCATTATTCTAAGTGTACTCTGTCTGTATGACAACATCTGGAACATGCACACAACAAACACACAGTGTATACACAGCTCCACCCAAACACACACCCACACGTTTGCCCATTGCTCTTTTCTTTTAACATTATAACAGCCACTCCAAAGCATCCTATAAACAGCACACACACACACACACATATACACACACCGTAGGCCGTAGGACACAGCGTCCTAGAGTCCTTCAAATAAAATTGTTATTCACTGGATCATTTTAAACCAGCAGGAAACAAACAGATACGCAGACACAGAGACTGTTGACGATCCCAAAGGAGCATGATTGATTGGTAAAATGATTAGCTGAAATTGATCTAAGAGTTAATAAAGTGGTTTCGTCTCCGGTGATTATTAGTGACTGTGACCTTTTGTTCCAGTTCAATATGGAGATTTAAGTATGACCTTAAAAAACGCTAACAGAGGAATTGATTCTGAAGATTGCAACATGAACTAGTCTGATGTGGGGCAACAAAACAACAAGACTGATAATCGTAAGTTTGCTGATGTGTCATTCGTCATTTACAATTCTGTCACCAGTATAATTACTGGAGATCAGGTGCTGCACAGTAGTGTAGAGTTGAAATGCTGACAATAAGACTGCAAAAAAGAGATGTCATCCTCTGGGATGCTCGATAGGACGTCACTGACAAAGACTAACTTGTAGAGAAACATTGGTAAATCTTACACCAACAGAAAATCAAATGCATGTGTAATAGGTTGATATAAATATACTATATGATTTTCACCAACACATCCCCCTTCACTATGTTTCTCCTTTTGGGTCTGAATCTCCTGCCTGTGTGTGTGTTGAGGTCTGTGTGTGTAAAGACGTTCAGCGTGGCTACCACGCCAAAGCCTTTTCTTCTCAACTGACGTGAGGTAGGTTGCGTCGAGTAAAACTCCGCCTGATAAATGCTTATAAAGGTAGTCATTTGTGATTTTAACGGGATCTAATTATTGTATCTAGTTCTGTATAAGATCCAATTCATTCTGTGTAAATCCTGTCGAGGTCTAGGGTCGCTAATCTCAGTTTTTCTTTTTAAAGATTGTTTTTTTTGGCATTTTCAAGCCTTTATTTATAGGAGAGTGGATAGTCTAGAAAGGGGGAGAGAGAGAGGGGGCGACATGCGGAAATGGCCGCAGGTCGGACTCGAACCCTGGCCGCCGCGGTTAGGACTCAGCCTTATTATATGGGCGCCCGCTCTACCAACTGAGCTACCGGGGCACCCTAATCTCAGTTTTTTAATGAGTTTCGTCTGGGAGAAAAAGGGCTAATGTTAGCATGCAGAGTTCGCCACATAGCTAGCATAATGATCGCCGTTTTGCCTCGTTAATTGTACTGATTCTGATCTTTTATCAGGAGAGCTAGTTCTCTGCACACACGCGCTCAGCGGATGACTTTGTGCATTTGTGTCACCACAGAGATTGTGACCAAAGAACCAGAAACTCAGTACTGCCTCCGACTTCTTCTTTACAACTACGCCACAACACAACGCAGAGTCACAGTACTTGGGTGTAACTGGACCGCTTACACATGGACACATGCATATGCTGTTCAACCATCAGAACTGTGTATTATTTGGGAGGCTAAAACAACCACACAGATCTGGATCAATTGACTGCAAAATGACAGTCCAAAGCATTAGCATGACGCATTTCACAGAAGGAGATGTTCAGTTTGGAGTACATAATCACCTCATTATTCCTAAAATGTACAAGTGATGCAAAACAATGCAGGTATTGTAGTGGCTTATTGTGCAAAGAAAATAATATGGTCAGATGTGTCATCATTCGCATGGTGCTCAACAAGCAGACAGGTGTTTACCGCAGCAACTCTCTCATGTGGGATGCGTCTTCCCGCCGTGGTTGTGCTACGGTGGACATCTTTGATGGCACGTTAAATGCTGTCAAAGCGAGTGAATATGTTCAATCTTCCGGGAAGATAATAGCTGCATCCACAGGGAACGAAAGGAAATTGGTTTGATAAAGCCTTAAAACGATGTAAACCGAATCCCGTAGCAGTCCCGGAGACTAAATCTCAATCTAACTAAAAACAGCGGGAGATTCAGCGCTGCCAAAGACATGATTTTTCTACCATCAAAACTCTGAATAATGGAATTTCTTGAGAAAGAGTCATGCTGTATCCGTGGCCACCCATAAAATCCAGACACTTGTAGAATTTATGCCAAGGCTCACTGAAGGTGCTCTGGTGGCACTATACCCTATAAAAGCACTTTATGCTGGCATTTCCTTTATTTTAGTACTTACTTTTATTAAACACAAAAGCAGACAGGAGAGGTGGTTCGCAGGTTTGTTGGTTTCTACACACATTTTTCCTCCACAACCTTCGTTGTTAACAAGTGGGCAACCAAAGTTTATTTAAAGTGCATGCAACAGGGTCATGATAAATACTGTACAGAGCATGTAGCTTGTTGTTTACCCACTTAGTGACTCCCCGAAAGATACTCTTAAACAAGAGGTGTAAGCGCTAACAATGGCACTAACAAGCAGAGTAGTCGACAGGTAGATTCCGTTTCTCCTCTTTAGATTAGGCCTGAAAACATAGTTGACAAGGAAGCAGGGGAGAGAAAAATAAGGGAAATGAGCGAAGTGGTGGGCAGGTAACAAACTGTATTTTCTTTAGAAAGCCATTTGTTAGAGGAGAGAGGGTGTGTCAGGAGGATCTGTGCTCACCAGGAGAAAAGAGGGCAGGTGAGCTGATCTATGAGCTAGGCAGAGATGTGTGCCATCAGCATGGACGCCCTCCCCTCTCATAAGCCCTAAAATCACCCTGAGTTCGGAAATAGAGAGGACGACAAAGCCACAGAGGGAGAAAGACGGAGAGACAATCCGATGTTCCAGTAATTAGTCTGTAGAAAGTGAGCTGGACTATAATTCGGTCAGTCAGATGGATGTCTGCCCTCCAGACATTAGGTTTAGCCATTATCTGCACTCATCCCTCCACTGTCCATCTATCCATCTCTCCCTCTCCCTCTCCCCTCTCTGCCAAATTCATCCTTGTACCCTGTCCCGCCATCCATCCATTCTCCCCCTTTTTTCCTCCCCCGTGTCCTCTCGCCACTCCTCCACACATTAGACCTATCTCATCATTTATGCTCAGCTCTTCCATTCCTGTATCCACTCCTGTCTCTCTCCTCCTCTCTGTCTCCAGACATCACATCTAACCATATTTTAAACTCATCTCTCCAGTCCTCTCTATCAACACATCCATCTCTCCCTGTCTCCTCTCCTCTCCTCTCCTCTCTCCTCTCCTGCAGACATTAGATCAAGCCCATTACCTGCAGTACATACAGTACACTCACAGGAATCCGTCACGGACAGGACATGTGCAGGAATCTGTCTCGGTGGAACTGATGGAGAGCGCTCGCAGCGTCACATGGACTACAGTGTTCACATCCAGTAGGTCACTACAGGACACAAAATATCACTTAACAAACACACATATTATCAGTGTGTGTTCAAGCCGCATAGCACACAGGTATGAAGATAGGGCCGTCCCTCTCCTCCTGTCCTTTCATTTCTCAATCCCTCTTTCTTATCTCTGTAACCTCTCCTCCCGCCAGACATTAGATGGAGCCCATTATCTCCACTCCTGCATGCATAACCATCCATACCTCCCTGTCTGCCTCTCCTCCTTCCAGACATGAGATCTGAGCCCATGTGTTTCCATTATATGCTGTATACGCCTACACATTTCAGAGAGAAATATTGTACTTTTCACTATATTACATTTATTTGACAGCTATGAGGGCGGCACGGTGGTGCAGTGGTTAGCACTGTTGCCTCACTGACGGTTCAAACCCAGCTTGGGGCCCTTCTGTGTGGAGTTTGCATGTTCTCCCCATGTTAGCGTGGGTTTTCTCCGGCTTCCTCCCACAGTCCAAAGACATGCAGGTTAATTGTTGACTCTAAATTGCCCGTACGGTGAATGTGAGCGTGAATGGTTGTCTGTCTCTATGTGTCAGCCCTGTGATAGTCTGGCGACCTCTCCAGGGTGTACCCCGCCTTCACCCAACGTCAGCTGGGATCGGCTTCAGCCCCCCCCCCCCCTGGATGGATGGATTGACAGCTATTGTAACTAGTTACTTTTCAGATTAAGATTTCACATAAAGCATGTACTGCATGCTAAACTTATAAAAATACAATACATTGTAATAAATTGGCTTGTGAAAAGCAATGTCTAGTTGGACCCCTTGTCATATTTCAGATTAGCCGCTCCACCAAATAGTGACTCTAAAGTTCAAAGTTCTCTAGGGGTTTCATTTAAATACCCAAAGAGGTAAAATTATCCAATATTTCGCAAAACAAAAACTGAAACAGATTTGTCTTTTGTCTTCTCCTGTTAATCATCTCAGATTTATCTTGTGAACCTTTGGAGGGGCCTGACCCCTAGATTGGGAACCACTGGACTAAACCAGCTGACTGTATATAAAGTAGTTAAAACCAGCTCCACCTCAACCAGCTACAGCTGTAAAATGCTGCTCGCACATTGATGAACCAGGATTAACAATCTAATAATGTCATATATGATAATATATCAGTCACAGGGAGTACATTTTGCTGATAATACTTCTGTACTTCTACTTTTGATGGGGGACTTTTCCTTGCAATGGAGCATTTTTTCAGTGCTGTATTGGTACATTTACTTCTTAAAACTTCTTCCACCACTGCTTATATACTGTAGGTTTCAATGTACTTATTATTATGAAAAATAGTAATATGTAGGAGTTTATGCTGCTGACTATCACATGGTGTTTTACAGTGATTTTCAGACAGTTTTTTTTTCTTTCAGTTCATCTCAGTGGGGTATGCAAATCAACTTACTGGCGAGATAGGTAATCCATCACATTGAACAATACAGTAGCTTTGTTTTTTTCTGTCAATGTAACATTAAGGTTTTATAGTGATGCAGCTGGAGCAGGGACTGCTTTTTTTGTTTAACTCTCCCTGTTGGTGCACTTCAGGACACTCTGAACAAGAAAAGACCAATTTCACATTATCCTTTTCATACCATCAGTGCTTGTATGCTGTTGTCTTCTGGACAGGGCAATGCTTCGTGGCAGACGACTAACCGGCCACTGAAGCGTTGTTGAATTAACCTTTGAGGAGAGTTTTTTAAAAGAGTTCCTGCTTACAACTTCATTACCATAACATAAAAGTATAACTTCAACAAAAAAAAAATATTTATATAATAATAATAATAAACAAAGGAGCTGTTCACTGTGATGGATTATTATATTAAACAACTTTCAAGTCTTTGTAACTTGATTTTAATTGCATCCTGAGATTAAATGAAACCAGCGGCGGCATGAGATCTGAGCCCATTATCTGCACTCATTCCTCTACCCATGTCCTTCCACCCTTTCTACCTATCCATCTATCCATCCCTCCATGCTGCCTCACTTTACCTGTTGTCTCTGCCCTCTTCTTCCCTCACTGTCCCTCCTCTCTCTGCCGGATATTATGTCTAGCCATTATCTACACTCATCCCGCTGCTCCAGTCCATCCATCTATCCTCTTTCACTTCCCTCTCAACCTCTATGTCTCTCACCTCCAGATAGTCACCTATTATCTGCACCACTCCCTCCATCCATCCTTCCTCTCACACATCACACACACACTCTCTCACTCGGCTCGATCGGAGTCAGACACACTTTCACACACTCGACCTATCCTCTATCTGGACAGACCATCTTCACAGTCAGCAGTGCAGCGGGATGTAGCACAGTTTAAATAGGTGGCCAATCTGTGACCTCCAAAACAACCTCAGATAAAAAGTTTTTTTATATTTGTTTTTTGTGAATATTTTGGATATACACAGTGGTGGAAAGTAACTAAGTACATTTACACCAGTTCTGCACTTAAGCACAATTTTGAGGTCCTTGTACTTTACTTGTGTGTTTCCATTATATGCTGTATACGCCTACACATTTCAGAGAGAAATATTGTACTTTTCACTATATTACATTTATTTGACAGCTATGAGGGCGGCACGGTGGTGCAGTGGTTAGCACTGTTGCCTCACTGACGGTTCAAACCCAGCTTGGGGCCCATCTGTGTGGAGTTTGCATGTTCTCCCCGTGTTAGCGTGGGTTTTCTCCGGCTTCCTCCCACAGTCCAAACACATGCAGGTTAATTGTTGACTCTAAATTGCCCGTACGGTGAATGTGAGCGTGAATGGTTGTCTGTCTCTATGTGTCAGCCCTGTGATAGTCTGGCGACCTCTCCAGGGTGTACCCCGCCTTCACCCAACGTCAGCTGGGATCGGCTTCAGCCCCTCCCCCCCCCTGGATGGATGGATTGACAGCTATTGTAACTAGTTACTTTTCAGATTAAGATTTCACATAAAGCATGTACTGCATGCTAAACTTATAAAAATACAATACATTGTAATAAATTGGCTTGTGAAAAGCAATGTCTAGTTGGACCCCTTGTCATATTTCAGATTAGCCGCTCCACCAAATAGTGACTCTAAAGTTCAAAGTTCTCGTGGGGTTTCATTTAAATACCCAAAGAGGTAAAATTATCCAATATTTCGCAAAACAAAAACTGAAACAGATTTGTCTTTTGTCTTCTCCTGTTAATCATCTCAGATTTATCTTGTGAACCTTTGGAGGGGCCTGACCCCTAGATTGGGAACCACTGGACTAAACCAGCTGACTGTATATAAAGTAGTTAAAACCAGCTCCACCTCAACCAGCTACAGCTGTAAAATGCTGCTCGCACATTGATGAACCAGGATTAACAATCTAATAATGTCATATATGATAATATATCAGTCACAGGGAGTACATTTTGCTGATAATACTTCTGTACTTCTACTTTTCATGGAGGACTTTTCCTTGCAATGGAGCATTTTTTCAGTGCTGTATTGGTACATTTACTTCTTAAAACTTCTTCCACCACTGCTTATATACTGTAGGTTTCAATGTACTTATTATTACGAAAAATAGTAATATGTAGGAGTTTATGCTGCTGACTATCACATGGTGTTTTACAGTGATTTTCAGACAGTTTTTTTTTCTTTCAGTTCATCTCAGTGGGGTATGCAAATCAACTTACTGGCGAGATAGGTAATCCATCACATTGAACAATACAGTAGCTTTGTTTTTTTCTGTCAATGTAACATTATGGTTTTATAGTGATGCAGCTGGAGCAGGGACTGCTTTTTTTTGTTTAACTCTCCGTGTTGGTGCACTTCAGGACACTCTGAACAAGAAAAGACCAATTTCACATTATCCTTTTCATACCATCAGTGCTTGTATGCTGTTGTCTTCTGGACAGGGCAATGCTTCGTGGCAGACGACTAACCGGCCACTGAAGCGTTGTTGAATTAACCTTTGAGGAGAGTTTTTTAAAAGAGTTCCTGCTTACAACTTCATTACCATAACATAAAAGTATAACTTCAACAAAAAAAAAATATTTATATAATAATAATAATAAACAAAGGAGCTGTTCACTGTGATGGATTATTATATTAAACAACTTTCAAGTCTTTGTAACTTGATTTTAATTGCATCCTGAGATTAAATGAAACCAGCGGCGGCATGAAAGTTCGGAAATCAATTTAAAAACTTGTGGCATGTTTAGGAAAGCGACAGTGTAAAGTAAAATATACATTATGTGTAGTCAGTGAGCTAAAACATGTATGTTCATGTTGTAAGTGGACCAGTCGGTCTAATTGCTTGTACTTGTTTGTTTCGGGTGTAAAATCTCAATCTGTAAAGTAAATGGAGTACTAGTTATAACCAGTTAGATACTATGTTTTGCTGCGAACACAAAATGAGGGTAAATTGAGTCTTGCTTGTTTCATGCTTCATTGCAACCCTCTGTTTATCTTTCCTTTACCCTCCTCCCCAGCTCTTTCTTTCATTCCCTCCATCACTAACATCTATCTCCTCCATTCCTTCCCTCCCTCGACTCTGCCGTCTCACCTTTCTCTCCCGTCCTCCCCTTCCTTCTCTTTTGACCCCGCTGTACGCGTCCATCTCATTCTTTCATTCTGCACGTCCATCAATCTTGTTTCCTGCCTTCTCTTCTCCTCTCCTCTCAAATCTTTCATCCTCCTCGCTCCTGTCCTACATTCATCTGCTTCATTCTCACAGCATTCACTCTTCCTTGAAGTCTATCCCTCTTCTCCACTCCTCCCTTTTCTTTTGTCTCCTCCCCTCCTCTCCTCTCTCTCTTTTTCTCCTCCAGGTCTCCTCAGAGTTTGCCGAGCCACTTCTCTGCTTGCTCTGCTGCTCTCCTCCTTATCTCCTGTCCCTCCTCCTCCTCCAACAATTCGTCTCTCCTCGCCACTATCGCTTTCAGTCTTTCACTCCACTCCCTCCTTGGGTTACTGTTAGCAGTTTTGCTGCAGAATAAACAGGATTGTGGCAATATAAATCTGATCTGTAAGATATGAATTTGCATGCTTAATTAACACTTTGATTAGGAATATTTAGGAATCGTAACATCCAGTGTTTCATTTCTGTTTCCCCTTAAAGGTCCAGTGTGCAGGATCTGGTGGTATCTAGCGATGAGGTGAGGAGATTGCAACCAACTGAAGGCTCTCCCGTGTGCCAAGCGTGTTGGAGAGCTATGGTGGCCGACGTGAAAACGCAAATGGCCTCTCTAGAGCTATTTGGAGCAGAGCCAGTGCGTAGTGTGTGTGTGTGTGTGTATGTGGGAAGTGAGTGGTGAAGCAAGAGAGAGAGCGGCGGCGACGGGAGCGACTAACATGATCGACTCCGGCCCAAGCAGAAAAAGTTATTTAGATATTTAGTTATTAGATTTGTTCATTCTGGGCTACTGTAGAAACATTGCAGTGCAACATGGTGGACTCCTTAGAGCAGGGGTCAGCAACCTTTACTAAGCAAAGAGCCATTTTGCTCCCTCTTCCACCAAATAAAATTTGTCTGGAGCCACAAAACATATTTGATAACACAGCTTATAAAGTTTTATATATAGTTATATATACAAAAACTATAGTTTGTTGCATTTATGAAATTATAGAACAAGAATAAAGAAAACATGCTCCATGGTGTATTTTACTCCGCGTAACGGGAGGCTCCATGCGTAAAGACGCAATGGCGCTGGTGTTTTTTATTATGTGAAACAAGCTAACAAACTATAGGTTAACTATCATTTCAACTAACATTGACAATAATAATTAGAATGAAATGAATGTGCTCTAAATCAGATTAATCTTTCTCCATTTGTCCATTGTTCACACTGAATCTTCCATCGTTTCTCAGACAAACAGAAGCACATGGCTACTTTATTATGCAGAATGATGTCATCACTTTCCTGGTGTAACTACTGTCGGACTTCACAGTAGGATATTTAATCTAACAATCCTTCTTGGTTGGCATCATGTAGTGTTCCATGCAGCAGTGATATGAGCGAGGGCTATACTCAATATTACTCAATAATATAATCGTTGGCCATCGTTGATTTTACTTTAGGTCCTCTGGGTACGGACGTTTTGAAAGCCCTTCCCTCAGATCCCTTCATATCAGTCAGGCAGTCAGTCAGTAAGACAAACAGATTTCAGTCACATATACAGCTGCTAGAAAAAAAAATCCCTCTCTCTCCTGGCAGGTTGTGTCGGAGTAAAAAAACACCACCGCAGTTGCGTCTTTACGCACTGAGTAAAATACACCATGGAGCATCCAGTTGGCCTGTGAATTATATTTTTATTTCTCTTCCCCCGGAGCATCGTGGGCCCTTTTCCGTGGTCGGGTCCGGGGGCTTGAGCCCCGGTTAGCCCGTGCATTAAGACAGCGGTGCATGGAGAGTGTGTATTGTCGGTACAACTGTATTTCGGAACAATGCGTGTTTGTTTTCGGGATAACGGGCCAGGTCCGGGCGGGGAGCGCTGTAAAGCTGCGGCTGCGAGCCACCTTCGCCCCGACCCTCTCCAAGCCGACCGAGAGCCGGTCGCGGCGCATCGCCTCGTATGCGGGACTCCCCAGCCTGCTGTGTGTCGCTCACACCCTCCAACTGGCTGTTAACGAGGGTCTTTTGGCTTTGAAAGATTGTCCACTGTGCAAAAAAAACAAAAAACTTTATTTATTTCCATTTTTTTTTTTGTCAAAGCTTACAGGGAGCCACTGCAGAGGGGCTAAAGAGCCGCATGCGGCTCCAGAGCCGCGGGTTGCCGACCCCTGCCTTAGAGAGAGGACCCGCTACCTATGTTGTTATTAACGGCTCATTCTAAGGTAACGAAAACCCAACGATTGCTATTATCAGCTTATTATTCACTAAAGAAAACATACTTATTAATATTATATTCCATTTCTGTCAATAGATCCCCCTAAATGTTACACACTGGTCCTTTAAGTACCTTTAATGTTATAAAAATCATCTTATTCTACACTGTGTGACGGTATCAAACAGTTTATATTCTGTGTCATATTCAAACCCATGTCTCCATGTTTGTTTGTCGTTATGGCTGTAACCTATTACATCAAATAGAAATATTGTTGATTTATGTTTTAAGTTGAGTGAATGTAGAAATCTTTAGAGACTCTTCATGTCTTCACCTACTTATACTGACTGAGCCATCATCATAAATTCATAGTCACACGTGTACAGAGCAACACATACTAACCAACAAAATGGGTCATTTGTCATTGCCTTCCAAAATAACCCATATGACCTCTGCTGTAAAAGTCAGACACCTTGTACGGTCATCCTTCACCCCTGACCTGCTCCCTATGAGGTTCTGCAGTGCTTTAACAACATCTCTCAGTACAGGACAGTCATTATCTGCACCACCACAAGAGGTCACTAGCCAGGAAAAAAGTTTAAAGCTGATAAACAAACAACCAAGTTTGTTGTTTTCGAGAACAGAGAAAACTATGGTATGCACACAAATTTTCTTACTCACAAACATAATGTACATTTACACAAGTCACCTACATGCATGCGCAAAAAAACACACACAGACACACTCTCTCTCATACGTATTCATCCATCTTGTAATGCTCCCCATCAAAAACACCAAAATAAATAATCTCATCAATTTTAATATCTGTGCTAAAAATGTTACCAGCACATTGGAATCTGTTAAATGACGAAACTGGAAATCAGCAGGAGGCTGTGGTTTAAATTAGGGTACTTAGACAGAAATAAATAATGTCGTACTTTAAACAGCGAGCTGCCGACTGTACAGACAACGTTCCTTATTAGTATTCGAGTGCTCTGATGTGATTTACATGGATGCAGCAGCGCCATACTCTAAGGCCCCTTGACGCTGTTTATCACAATGCGCTTAGATTCATTACAGGTGACAGTTTTAGAGCACATCATTGTGTCCTCTCTGAGAAGAGAAAACATTGCCTCTTGTTTACTGACAGAGCCGTATCTCACAAACTACATTTACATTTCATCACTTTTAAAATTCAGAATGATAGTGTACTATATTTAATCAAAGAGTATGTTCAGCATGTGAACGCTGAAGTAGGACAGCCACCTTTTTTAAGCACCTGGCTGTGTCTTAAAATGGACACACACTTGTTTCAAGGAATGTACCCGTTTCTCATGATAATATGCATGGTCACACACACTAGGTGGTCCACACTGTAATGAATTACCATATCATTTAACATAAGCCAACACCACCTTTACAATATGCTCTGTGTGCTATAAATAAATAGACCACATACTGCAGAAGTGTTACTATGCGTGTGTCAGCGCAATTGTGTGTGCACACAGACATTTGTCATACTGTGCATGCTTGGTTTGTTTTGAAGAAAAGCAAGAAAGATTTAGTGCTTTAGGGCGTTTTCATATTGGGTACGATTGATCCGTACCGTGCCTGAGTACGATCCCCCCCCCCTCTCCACTCCCCCTCTGCTCAGCTTTCACATTAGTAATGTTGGTCCGTACCCGAGTACACTTCATCCACGTGTATTTGTTTATGTTGAGATCAGCTGTATATTGGCCGAGCATCGTAAAACACTTCATTCAAACCTCACAGAAACAAAAGAAAACTCACCAAAACTGTCATTGTTAGTCTTTCCAACAATCATCAACTCTGGTTTGGTTGAAATAAACCTTTATATACAGATTTCAGAGGAGACCAGCTTCATTGTAAAAAGCCTGCCCTTTCAAAACTACTCGCTGACTGCTAACGTTACTCACGTTAAATAGCAGTCCACATCCATGTTTTGGTACAGTTGGCTTTCACACCTGATGCGAACTGTACCCGAGTACACATGAACCGTACTCCAGACCAACTCTTCAAGTGGACTCGAGTACGGGTCGACGAACCGTGCCCGCGTACGGTACGGTGCGTTCACACTTATCAAACGAACTGGACTTTGAGGTCAAGTGTACTCGGATCCGGGCCCAGGTCCCTGATGTGAAAGCACCCCTAGATATGCAGAAAGAGTGGAAGACAAACATAAGAATGATTGAAATCTGACATTCAGAAAACGCATTGCCAGTGCTCTTCATCAGCTTTCAAAATGTTTTGCGTTACCAAAAAAAAATCAGTTTTTAATGCACATACTTTGCAGGTATTTCTCTTGTTCCAAATGATTAACGTCTATGGTAAAATGTGAGTGCTTTTGTTGTATTGTATTACATTACATTGTACACTTTTGGCACTTACTCTGCATTTCCTATATTTCCTATAGCTGTTAATGTGAGTGTCAATGTATTACATGGTGTGTCTTTAGCTGCGTGCATGTGGAGATGGACATCATCCCCCATCTTGACCCTGAACAGCAAAAAGCAAGTATAAGAAGTTGATGGATGGATCTTTTACCTGTTTGGATCTCTGTGCTGTGGATAGACGGTAAAATGGTAAGAACTGATATCTCTTGCAGTGAGAGACATAAAGAAAGATTGCTGGTTGCAATGAGCTTTACCCTTCAAGTGCCAACAGGGGCCTTGTGGACCTTGGAAATCCTTTTGCTTGAAATTTGAATGCTCACAGGACTTTTATTTATTACGTTTTGAATGTGAGAGGCCTTGACCATATTGCAAAGTAGAACACCTTGTGTCCTCTTCACTGAATTTCTCCTACTTTAATCTTCTTCTTTCACTGTCCCTCTGCTGCCTGATCTGATCATCACCCGTATCTACTACTTCTATTTCCTCTCCTCTCCCGTTCTCCAGGATACTATGAACGCTAAGTTTAAGTGTTATGTGTTTTTTTAACTCACTGAGACAGAACTACTTGGACGATGCGATGTGAGTGATTAGGTGATTAGTATGTGCGTGTGTCTGTGTGTGCATGTGTACTTGTGCGTGTATAACTCTGTGTGTGTGTGTGTGTGTGTGTGTGCGTGTGTGTGTGTGTGTGTGTGTGTGTGTGTGTGTGTGTGTGTGTGTGTGTGTGTGTGTGTGTGTGTGTGTGTGTGTGTGTGTGTGTGTGTGTGTGTTTTGTGTGTTCCATTGAATTGATTCAGAATGGCAGATAGCAGCTGGCAGGACTGCCTGTGATGAACACTCACGCACACATAGACACACACACACATTGGGTTGGGTTGTGCAACGAACAAAATTGGTTTGCAACAAGCAAATGCCACTTAACAACGCAGTTAGTACAGTACAAATCCATTTGGCACTGATGTTATGGAGAATATGCTGTAAATAACAGATGCTGTATAAGCTATCAGTAATGACTGTGTAAGAATTGTTCCTCAGCAATGTCCATGATGAACTCCATCTGTGATACACATAAAAAAACAGGAATTTTCTATTATGTTTAGATAGTCACGGTAAAAGTGTGTTCATACTAAGCTTGGGTCCCATACCCATGACCATATTCCAGTATGTCACACTGGGTACAGACCTTTAAAAAGCTCCCCACCTGTCCTACCTGCAAGAAAATTCCTCAAATTAGAAGTCAAGCTTAACGGAGGTCTCTAAGGGGTCCACCTTTCTATTTTTATAAATAATATTGGGAAGGACATGCTTACAGCTAAAGTATTTATGCAGATGATACAATTATCTACTCAGTTGCCTCTTCTCTGAGTCAGGCTGTAGATGAGCTCCAGACTGCCTTTGAGCAGCTGCAGGGCTCATTGTATGGTCTAAAGCTGGTTCTTAATGTGAAGAAACCAAATTAATTATGTTTTCTAGGTCTCACTCCCAAATCTCAGATAATGCTGGCATTCATACCTTAAGAGGGGACCCAATTGAAAGAATATCATCCTACAAGTATCTGGGTATTTAGGTGGATGACAGGCGCTCTTTTAGAGTGCACATTGAGAACCTAGTGAAGAAACTGAAGGTTATGCTGGGTTTTTATTATCGAAATAGAGCCTGCCTTAATTTAGCAGTTAGGAAAACACTTATTCTCTATGTTTTATATTCAACTCATTGTCCCGTACACATCACTGTGTACTTTATGATCTGGTTTCCTGGCCTTCATTAAGCCTAGGAGACAGCAGCATTGGTATATTTTCATTTACAAAGCCATACTGGGTAAACTCCCTTTTAATTGCCCTTGTCTGTTTTTGGCACGATTTTTTTTATAATCTTTGTAACGTCGTAATGGTGTGCTAATTTAGCCAGGGCTCCCTTGAAAAACAGATTTTAATCTCAAGGGACTTCCTGGTTAAATAAAGGTTAAATAAAAAAATAAATGCAAGAGGTCGTGAGGTTTCATGAGTCAGACTCTGCAGTCGGTAAAAAGAATAGCAGTGATGATTAGTTGCATGCTTTAATTTGGTAAGATTGTTTCAGATTCGGTCACACTAAACACCCACACACAGATGCACACACACAAAATTTGTTTTCCACAAGCACTGCGTAATCATATACCTGCATACATAAACACACACACACACACACACACACACACACACACGCAGGTTCAAGGTAAAGGAGCCAAATCACATTTCCATGTTGCACCGGTTCTGCTTATGAATGACAACTTGCAGTCATTATTCAAATGACTGGAGCGGAGGTTAGAGATAGAAACAGAGGAGTGAAAATAGGCAGAGCGTGAGAGGAGGTGTGAAGGAGGAAGAGAGGAGGAATTTAGAGAGGAAGTGTGCAGACACAGGCAGCCACAAAGTATCGCCGTTTTTAGTGCGTCATTTACATTTAAGCTGTTTATGTCATAACCTTAAAGATACGTGTGTGTGTGTGTGTGTGTGTGTGTGTGTGTGTGTGTGTGTGTGTGTGTGTGTGTGTGTGTATTCTCCTCTGATGGAAGCATTAAAACAGATGAAGAGAAGGAGACAACGCCCTTTGCACTAGGGCTGGGCAATATGGACCAAAAATATCTCTGTATTTTTAGGCTGAACGGTGATACACAATATATATCTGAGTGTCTTCTATGAAGTGGGCCAAAGTTGAAGGTCAAAGAAACATGTGACATGCCACAAGCACTTTTATGAAAACAGACTGTGATTAAAATAAAATGCAAAGACAGGGTTTCCTTCCCTGTTTGAAAATATACAGCCGCAAGACATGTAAATGAAAAATTATATAAAATAAATAGCCCATATTAAATTAAAATAGGCCTATCTGTGAGAATGCTCCTTCGGTGGTTTTCAACAACAATAACATACTGATTAAAGTACAATTACAGGTTCAAAATACACAGCTATGCAAATAACAATAAAAATGTAAAGAGAACAAAAGTAACAGCAGGCCTACACTGTTTGAAAATATACAGCTGCACACTATATCAACATGTAAGCGAATAAAATATATAAAATAAGTAGCCTATATTAAATAAAAATAGGCCAATCTCTGAGAATGCTCCTTCAGTGGTTTTCAACAACAATAACAGACCAATTAAATAGATTACAATTACAGGTTTTTCCTCTTCTGCTTCACAAAATACACAGCTGTCCACAAATTGTTTTTACACCATTTTTTTTATATGGATTTCACAAACAAGATGAAGCGTGTTAATTAGTGCACTTTGGAGATGCTGGTAGGTGGACTGTGTTACCTAAGGACAGAGCCTGGCTAGCTGTTTCCCCCTGCTTCCAATTTTTGTGCAAAGCTAAGCTAATCGTCTCCTGGCTGTAGCTTAATATTTCATGGACAGATGTGAGAGTGGCATCAATCTCCTCAGCTTTTTCTCAGCAAAAAAAACTGTTGGACCATTCCTTTAATTATCAGTGATCAGTCAGCACCAAGAAACAACACCCGGAAGTTTTGCCTAAAATAAGCTGGCTGCTTGATCATCATGGCTCGGTTTCTTATTAAAAAGTTAGTTTAGAGACCTGGTTCCGCCGTGAAAAGCTTCCGACATCAAAACATTAATTGCGCATCACATTTTCCCCCGGTCTGCACCCCACAGTTTGAGAACCATTGATTTAGGGGACGAAATGTTTCCTGTAATAAAAATGTGGGCAAAATCAGTCAATGTTTACTGTAGCCTCCACATGTAAGTAACAGTCTTTCCTTTTCTGTGCATTCACAGATTCCACTCAGCATGTGTTGGAACCGTCGGCTGCACAATGTCTGGAGTCGGGTTTCACTCTATTTTTTAGCATTTTGTTGTTATTCTTTGCTGTATTCTGCTGCTGCAACAGCCAAACTAATTTCATCAAAGGCTACATTTAAAGCTGAAGCAGGCAAGATTGGAGCAAATATGATTAAAAAAAGTTATTGTATAAAACGGTCGCTATAGTCTGACAGTAGCACAGGTACAGGAAACAGGTAATCTGAAAAAAAATCATGTGCCTCTGTGTCCTTCGGTGGTCCGAACGGCATCTGCAAGATTTCTCAAACCAGAGGAAAACAACCCCTTAGTGACCCGGCAGCCATGTTGAGATCTCTTGAGGAAATACCAAGCACCGCCCCCCAGCCGGAGCACAGCCAATAGGAACGCTCTCTCTCTCTGAAATAACCTGTGATTGGTCAAAGTCTTTCGTCATGGGCTAGATTTTTTTAAAGCCTGAAAACAGAGGCATGAGAAGGTGCAGAAGTCTAGTTATCTCTCAGAACACTTGATTTACAATATGCTGAGAAGTTATTATGGATTTTTTGCCCATTGATGCCAAAAAAGTGTTGCCTACTGAAGCTTTAAGTTTCACCTTATGTGTGGCAATTACGCAAACTGTTTTTAACACCATTAATTAACATGATGTATGTGTTGGAGGGGAGGCGAGAGAGCAACAGAAGAATGGATGTGAGGATGACAGAAAAGGTAAAATATGCAGCAATAAAAGGAGGAGTGTTTCCTTTTTTTCCCCTCAGAATGACATGGAGATGAACTGCTGGCAGAGAGCCAGACAATCTCTTCCAGCTCTGTATCTATATAGCTTCTCAGAGTGCTATAGACAAGGTCAGAGAAAATGGGTGAACTCCCCCTTTAATACCAGGTACATTAGGGGGAATTAGAGCTAATACAAGGACAAGAACATCGGTTATCTCTCCTTTTCTCTCTTCTTGTCCTCTATCCTTTCCTTCCATTCTTTTCTCTGCTGTTTGCCTCTCTAGTCTAACACTTTAGTAGCCGCCCTATCTCATCCTCTCACATACGCACACATACACCTCGCCTTATTCTGCAGGTCTGTATGGATGACGGATGCACAGTATGTTCCTCCCTCCCTGTGTGTTCATGCTCGTGTGTGTGTGCGTGTCTGAGGATGCCAAGACGGTTAACAGCAGCAGGCTAAGAATAGTTCTCAACTTCTGCTCATCTCTCCATCTCTCCCTTTCTCCACTCTGCTCCACAGATTTTAATCTTCTACCTATCTTCACCCTGAACCCCTGTGACTTCACGAAGGAGCTTATTATCTGTGAGGAAGTATTCCTTTGAAAAGCAACATACGTGGTTCACGGTAATAGGTAATGGCCTTCAAACTGCCCGTCTCTACATATGCATTCATATGTATGTGAATTGAATGTAACCTTGTGCTTTTGTGTGTTTTGCCTTGGGCTATTTGTTAGTGAGCGGTAAAGCTGGGCCTGCTGTCACACATTACAGCAATACATAGTCTGCTCTAATACATGCAGCTACTTTGCAGTGTGTGTGTGTGTGCCTCGGTAGATGTTATCAACGCTTCACACTAAATGAGTGTAGAAGAAAATCAGGAGCACAACAAGAAAAGTCTCTCTTTCACCTCCGCTTACCTTTTCGCCTCTCCAATTTTCTCCTTCTCCCTATTCTTTTCCCTCCCTGTCTCCCTCTATCCTACAATCTGTCCATCTTTTCTCTCTTCCTCCCTCTGTGTCTCCCCCCCCCCTCTCTCTCTCTGTGTGTCTTAAAACACACATGACACCGTGCCAGATTTTGCCCCTTGATCTCAGAGGCTCTTGCGCATTTTTTCTCACGCTTTTCCCTTTTTATTCCAGCTTGAGAATCACATCTAATAAACACGGGCACACAGTCTCACACTGAGCAGACACTACATATACACACACCGTGTGTGTGAGTGTGTGTAGATAATATAAGTGCATGCTTACGGTTCTTTTAATATTCTCTTTTATTCTCTCTCCTCTTCTTTCATGTCAAGAGGCTGTCAGTTTGTGCATATATAAGTCTCTGTTTTTATCTGCCTCCCCTGCTCTTCACCATTCTCCCTCTCTTTCTGTGTCTCTGTCTCTTATACATCCACTCTTTCAGTGAAATAACAATAAAAATGTAAAGAGAACAAAAGTAACAGCAGGCCTACACTGTTTGAAAATATACAGCTGCACACTATATCAACATGTAAGCGAATAAAATATATAAAATAAGTAGCCTATATTAAATAAAAATAGGCCAATCTCTGAGAATGCTCCTTCAGTGGTTTTCAACAACAATAACAGACCAATTAAATAGATTACAATTACAGGTTTTTCCTCTTCTGCTTCACAAAATACACAGCTGTCCACAAATTGTTTTTACACCATTTTTTTTATATGGATTTCACAAACAAGATTTAGCGTGTTAATTAGTGCACTTTGGAGATGCTAGTAGGTGGACTGTGTTACCTAAGGACAGAGCCTGGCTAGCTGTTTCCCCCTGCTTCCAATTTTTGTGCAAAGCTAAGCTAATCGTCTCCTGGCTGTAGCTTAATATTTCATGGACAGATGTGAGAGTGGCATCAATCTCCTCAGCTTTCTCTCAGCAAAAAAAACTGTTGGACTATTCCTTTAATTATCAGTGATCAGTCAGCACCAAGAAACAACACCCGAAAGTTTTGCCTAAAATAAGCTGGCTGCTTGATCATCATGGCTCGGTTTCTTATTAAAAAGTTAGTTTAGAGACCTGGTTCCGCCGTGAAAAAGCTTCCGACATTAAAACATTAATTGCGCATCACATTTTCCCCCGGTCTGCACCCCACAGTTTGAGAACCACTGATTTAGGGGACGAAATGTTTCCTGTAATAAAAATGTGGGCAAAATCAGTCAATGTTTACTGTAGCCTCCACATGTAAGTAACAGTCTTTCCTTTTCTGTGAATTCACAGATTCCACTCAGCATGTGTTGGAACCGTCGGCTGCATAATGTCTGGAGTCGGGTTTCACTCTATTTTTTAGCATTTTGTTGTTATTCTTTGCTGTATTCTGCTGCTGCAACAGCCAAACTACTTTCATCAAAGGCTACATTTAAAGCTGAAGCAGGCAAGATTGGAGCAAATATGATTAAAAAAAGTTATTGTATAAAACGGTCGCTATATTCTGACAGTAGCACAGGTACAGGAAACAGGTAATCTGAAAAAAAATCATTTGCCTCTGTGTCCTTCGGTGGTCCGAACGGCATCTGCAAGATTTCTCAAACCAGAGGAAAACAACCCCTTAGTGACCCGGCAGCCATGTTGAGATCTCTTGAGGAAATACCAAGCACCGCCCCCCAGCCGGAGCACAGCCAATAGGAACGCTCTCTCTCTCTGAAATAACCTGTGATTGGTCAAAGTCTTTCGTCATGGGCTAGATTTTTTTAAAGCCTGAAAACAGAGGCATGAGAAGGTGCAGAAGTCTAGTTATCTCTCAGAACACTTGATTTACAATATGCTGAGAAGTTATTATGGATTTTTTGCCCATTGATGCCAAAAAAGTGTTGCCTACTGAAGCTTTAAGTTTCACCTTATGTGTGGCAATTACGCAAACTGTTTTTAACACCATTAATTAACATGATGTACGTATGTGTTGGAGGGGAGGCGAGAGAGCAACAGAAGAATGGATGTAAGGATGACAGAAAAGGTAAAATATGCAGCAATAAAAGGAGGAGTGTTTCCTTTTTTTCCCCTCAGAATGACATGGAGATGAACTGCTGGCAGAGAGCCAGACAATCTCTTCCAGCTCTGTATCTATATAGCTTCTCAGAGTGCTATAGACAAGGTCAGAGAAAATGGGTGAACTCCCCCTTTAATACCAGGTACATTAGGGGGAATTAGAGCTAATACAAGGACAAGAACATCGGTTATCTCTCCTTTTCTCTCTTCTTGTCCTCTATCCTTTCCTCCCATTCTTTTCTCTGCTGTTTGCCTCTCTAGTCTAACACTTTAGTAGCCGCCCTATCTCATCCTCTCACATACGCACACATACACCTCGCCTTATTCTGCAGGTCTGTATGGATGACGGATGCACAGTATGTTCCTCCCTCCCTGTGTGTTCATGCTCGTGTGTGTGTGCGTGTCTGAGGATGCCAAGACGGTTAACAGCAGCAGGCTAAGAATAGTTCTCAACTTCTGCTCATCTCTCCATCTCTCCCTTTCTCCACTCTGCTCCACAGATTTTAATCTTCTACCTATCTTCACCCTGAACCCCTGTGACTTCACGAAGGAGCTTATTATCTGTGAGGAAGTATTCCTTTGAAAAGCAACATACGTGGTTCACGGTAATAGGTAATGGCCTTCAAACTGCCCGTCTCTACATATGCATTCATATGTATGTGAATTGAATGTAACCTTGTGCTTTTGTGTGTTTTGCCTTGGGCTATTTGTTAGTGAGCGGTAAAGCTGGGCCTGCTGTCACACATTACAGCAATACATAGTCTGCTCTAATACATGCAGCTACTTTGCAGTGTGTGTGTGTGTGCCTCGGTAGATGTTATCAACGCTTCACACTAAATGAGTGTAGAAGAAAATCAGGAGCACAACAAGAAAAGTCTCTCTTTCACCTCCGCTTACCTTTTCGCCTCTCCAATTTTCTCCTTCTCCCTATTCTTTTCCCTCCCTGTCTCCCTCTATCCTACGATCTGTCCATCTTTTCTCTCTTCCTCCCTCTGTGTCTCCCCCCCCCCTCTCTCTCTCTGTGTGTCTTAAAACACACATGACACCGTGCCAGATTTTGCCCCTTGATCTCGGAGGCTCTTGCGCATTTTTTCTCACGCTTTTCCCTTTTTATTCCAGCTTGAGAATCACATCTAATAAACACGGGCACACAGTCTCACACTGAGCAGACACTACATATACACACACTGTGTGTGTGAGTGTGTGTAGATAATATAAGTGCATGCTTACGGTTCTTTTAATATTCTCTTTTATTCTCTCTCCTCTTCTTTCATGTCAAGAGGCTGTCAGTTTGTGCATATATAAGTCTCTGTTTTTATCTGCCTCCCCTGCTCTTCACCATTCTCCCTCTCTTTCTGTGTCTCTGTCTCTTATACATCCACTCTTTCCAATCCCTCTCTGTCTTTGACCCTCTTTTTCTCACTCTATCCATCTCTCCCTTGCCATGAGTGTGTTCTCCCTCTCTCTATCTAACATCTCCCACCACATTGCCCAGCTATACTAAACTATACTATAGAAGCCATTTGAAAGGTAAAATCCCACATGTAGGGATAACAAATTGCAGGTTTAAAGGGGCAAGCCAAACATAAAAGAGTCATGCAGTATCTTATACTCAATATTTACTGTGATGAAGTGTGTTTTTTACGGTGTATTACATTATTCTCATTGTCAGTGACAATACTGAGACAATTTTTATCATAATTTTTGCTGTCATCAGTATTGATTACAATCAGTGATCCGGCTAAATATGCATATTAGGACTGTTTTTAAAAAGCATTAATTTGGATAACATTTACAAGTGATGTACTAGATGTACAAATTTTGCTCTGGTAAAGGTATAAGTCTAAAGTGAAAGGATCAGTTCACCCAAATCACACAGAAAAAAGTGTCCCACTTTTCCCTTAGTGATATCTAACCATGCAAATAGTTTTGGTTACATCTACTCTGAAGATTTGATATATCTGCTGTTGTGAGACCAAAACAACAGAGGTGACAGGGATTTTGTTTGTGGTGATGAAAATAATAATAAATGACGAACTCAGCAACAGTGTGCCGATCCAAATGTCCCAATGTCCTGGTTATTCTGGACAATCCACAGCCTTCACTATCAATCGTTTTCTGTCTTATGAGAAGATGTAGTCTTTCTTAAAAGTGTTGACAGTGTGGTCAAGTTTATTTATATAGCCTAAAAATGTGTCCCACAGGGCTAAACAATGTGTACAGCATATGACACCATATATCCTTAGTCGGATAAGGAAACTAAGCACTGGGTAACACACACTCATATGCAAAAGAAATCACTACATTCTTTTGCATGGATGTCATTGTGATAATGTTTGCACTTGCATAATTTTCTTAATAATAATATTTTTCTAACCGATTGCGAGGTCAAAGCAAAAAGAAACAAGACTAAAGCCACACTACTGGCCCTTTGAGACTGTAATGCCTTTACATGAACGCATACGAGTGGGATAAAAAGCTAATCTGACTGAAAATGTGAATTCTATTGAATGTTGCTTGGACATTCATATGCTTGCTATTTCAGACTTTGTCATATTTGATGATGATGATGATGAGGTGATTTATGCTGTCAGTTTGTAGCAATGATAAACGTAACCTTCTAGTGCTAATGGCATAGGAGGCCATGTTAAATGGTTACCTTGGAAATATCCAGAAAGGCCCTGCAGGTCTAGTACACCAGCCCAGTCGCGCAAAGTGCCATATGATTGACAGTAATCATAAGTCATTTCGCATGCAGGAAGTACATCTTTCTTGCTTTTGGTGTGTCATTTGTACACCATGCAGTCTGTATGCTACGCTCAGAGCTAGTGACGTATAATAAAAGCGTGAGAATGACCGCTTATGGTGTGCGGGAGAGGAGGTGGATGGATCCAACAAACACATGACTTTCAACCAGGAGGCCGGTGTTCGAGGCCGGTGTTCGTGTTCCAAAGTAATGTTGGGTTATTTATACAATTTACCAATATACCACAAACAAAACATACATATTTATCCAAACACACGACTTTCAACCAGGGGGCTGGTGTTCGAGACCGGTGTTCGTGTACCAAAGTGTTGTTGAGTTATTTTGAAATTACGTTAGTTACATTTGCGACGTGTTTTCCCTACTTGTATTACTTTATTTGCGTACGTATTTTACTTAGTTTACACACTTATTTCAAGCTCAACCATGACATTTTTCCTAAACTTAGTGAGTGGTTTTGTTGCCTAAACCTAACTACGGCCGCAACCGTACTTTTATTGCGTAGCGTACAAATGACACGCGAAAAGGCAAAAATGCGTTCTCATGACACATGGAATGTCCTTGTAATGTCCTATTTAAACCTTGTAATGTCCTACTATTTATACCCCTTCCCGTGAGATAGGGCCGAGTATACTGTTAAACTCCACTGAGGATTTCTACTTTCATATCATGAGCTGCTGCTTTGAATCTTTGAGCGGTGTGCCGTTTAGTGAACTAAAATATACCTTGAGGTTTTCCTCACATTTTAAGGAAATAACTGTCAAACCAAAATATTGAAGTCTTCTCTAACATCTAATTAAATCAGCCCATGATCACTCTTTTCACCGGCAGCTTTGTATGTTTAGTTTGGTTACAAATGAGCTATCTAACTATCTCTAACACTGTTCATATAACAACAAGATTGCTGGCATGAAAGAAAAAACACACGGGTGACTCACCGTCACAAGTCACACTCAGATCTCTGTAAAAGAGCCCCTGCCAGTGGTAAAAGGTCAGCATTGAGGGCCACTGTAAATACGGTGCTGATTGGCCCCATGGTGGTGTGATAATCAGCCAAAATGTTTAAAAGCCGGCTCGAATTTCAGACACACTGATGAATGTGTGCGTCTCCTGATGTGAAACCTGCTGGTAATGGAGCTTGGAGGAAATAATTAGCTTTTAGTGAGATTCTGACACGTGGAACAAACACCTTGATAATTGCACGGTGGTAGCAGAGGGATGCACTATACTGAGAGGCATGTACCTGTGATGTGATGTGACAGGAATGAAGCAGACCTGCATTTTGAGTCAGCTTTCACATATGTCATTTCAGCAAGTTCAACCAAGTTTGTATAAGTCACTCTGATGTCAAGAAGCAAATAAGAGTTTGATGGTCAAATATTTGTCAAATTGTATTATTTCAGTCACAAAAAGTGTGATATTTCAGGTTCAGCATTTACAATCACTCCCTGATTGAATTCATTTCAAAAGGTTTGCAAATTTCAAATGAGGGGTATTTAAACGCAATCACAATCATTTCAAATTCAAAGGTAGCTCTACCAAGACCTTTCTCGAGCATACTTTTGAATTTATATCTAGCATGATGCAGGGTCTGGCATGTTTTAATTTCACATTACAGCTCTGATAGTAAAAAAGGAAGATACGAAATCGCTGATACATGAGATGCTTCAGCATTAATTATTGGTAATATCAGTTGAGCTGGGGGGGGGGTTTTCTAGTACGGATTGATCAAAGAAGCGGGACAAAGCAAGCCATGAATTTACACACAGCAACACAGACACACACGTGCACCTCAGATGAAACTGTAAATGCACACGCATGTGCACACAGCAGTGTTCGTTGGCATTGTAACAGTAGAGTGCAGAACTGTGCAATTAATCACTTCTCGCACACATATGAACACACACACACACACACACCTCCAGATGAGCTGTGTGCATTTTAACAACTCGATTGTTACACTTCCACACTTGCATATTCTTCTGAGACTCACAGAAATGGTTTCAGTCACACACACACACACGTTTGGAGAAACAGGCACAGTGGGTTGCAGAGTTTAAATAGAAAGCATTTTAAGTGCTCGGAGCTTTGCGACGCTTAGCACATGGTTCTTGAACAACACGCCACACTCTGAATCCTTGGAGAGTTACAGAGACTGCATGTGTCCCTCCAGAAACCAAACTGTGGCTCCGACTCTGGTTTTAACGGATTTCATTTCTGTCAGGGTTACGTCATTTATTTTTCAGCCAGTATTTCTGCAAAGAAGACTGATATGTAGCACACATGGGAGGAAGAGGAGAGGAAAGAGGTAAAGGTCATGAGTCACATCTTTAAAGCACCAATGATGTTACTGTAATCCGCTTCCCTCCCAGCTGGATTCCTGGCTCCAGTTTCAAGCATCATCAGGAGTTTCACAAAATAAAGCTATTTAGATGGGGGTGGGTGATAGGACGATATATACCACGAGAAGAAGAACTTTTGTCCATGTGGTTTCTATCCAGAAAGCTGTGCCTTTCTGGTTGTATTAGACCAATGCAGGCAATGTTGGCAATATTGGACTTAAAGGATTGGTAAGTTCACTTTTTTTGAAAGTCTTAAAACAATATACACATGTCTATATGTACATTAAAAAAGGTTATTGGTCAATATAATTCTCCCTTCTGTCTGTACTGGATGCAAAGAAATCCCTTCTTGGGGTAATCTGTTAATGCAAGAATTTTTGCATCGATGTGATGAACATCCTTGATTTTTCAGGTATATATTTATTGGACTGATCAAAAATACACATTCCCCTCTGCTTAATTTTATATCCTGCAAATACTCAACTTTCTAGAAAATGTAATATATTACGATTAGGGCTGACCCAAATGCTTCGAAGCTTCGACCATCGCCATGGTAATCGACCTACAAATCACTATTCGGATGCTTCGTTTTTTGTTTTGTTTTGTTTTTTTAGTATGTAATAATATTGTATAAATCCCGAAATAGGCCATGAAATAAGCAATAATTCCACAACATTATTCATTATTCATATTCAACATTAATTATTATTAGTTATTCTCAGACGGATATCGCTGTTTGTTGTGTGTAGAGGTGCGTGTGTACAGTAGTGCGGCAGCAGCGTTGTCTTGGACACTGAAACGGGGGAGATGGAGAGAGACAGATAAAAAAAACATGTCGGCCTGCTGCACCGGCTTCGAAGCTTCGAATACCTTCGAATATTATTATCGAATATTTCTCACCAATGCTTCGAAGCCCAAAAAATGGTATGCGGCACAGCCCTAATTGCGATATATATAGCTATGGCTAGATAGCTAGATAGATCTACCATAATAGAGGATGTTATTCATATTGCCCAACCTAAAACACATAAGAGATATCTACCTATACAGTACGTTGGTTTTACTGATTTGAGTCTAAAATGGAATATTTTATATGAAGTTTAGGAATATATCATTCAGCCACAAATGTTGGAAACTTGTAATAAAAAACAAAACTTAAAAATAAAAAGATTATAGCATTTTTTACTTAGCTGCACTTCTACAGTTAGGTACAAATATTCAAATATAATAAATTACGGGTAAAATATAAGTGTTGGCAGCTCTTTTACATACATTTCATAAATATTATCTTTTAAACATTGGCTGCACACTATCAAGGGAAAACAATAGCAGTGCTAAATATTGAGATTAATGGATAAAAACAAAAGTTCAGGTCCACACTTCACAGTTTTTACCAGCAGCTACAGCGTGTGAGTGTGTGTATGTGTGGCATCGTGGGCACCGCGATAGCGTCACAACCGTGCAAGATGCAGTCACTAAACTTTACAGGTGTGTAGTTGAGATCAAAATGAAGGTTGAGTTCGAAGATGGGTGTGGTCAGAGCAAGGGCACCAAAAGTAGGGGGGTACACTGAAAAAAGGGGAAATAGCAGGTCTTTGAATTTACAAAAATGGAGTTAGTATATGTAACACAATTCAATTATATTCCTTGTGTAAACATGGTTTAATCATGTAGACTTCAGTTGTTTATGGAAAATGTTGAATATACAAGTTTCTATCGCGTCGATTGAAAGTGATTGATTTGAAAAACTGAAATCAATGTAATTGAGTTTTGTCACCACCGGAAATGGAAAATATTCAAATGGCGCCAGGCCAACTGTCATTGGTCAGTCCAGAGCAGGAGGTGGCGGTAACGCACCAATCAGCTGGAGGCCAACCGGCAGCAATACAAGAAGAAGAAGAAGAAGAAGCGTTGACCGCGTAAACTGTGGAAGATTCTCCAGCCACATGTTGCCTCCAACAGAGACCTAACTACTGAAAAAGTAATTTCATCATATTTATTTATGTTTGTGTTCAAGTAGGCGATATTTCCACTAGATTGTTGTTTTCGAAACGTTGCGTTACACTGCGCATCAATTACAACAGTCTGTCCACTTGTGTGTGTATATCTTTTAGCTTTTTAGCTAGCTAGCTAAACACTAACAATAGCTAGCGTTAGCTCCCGCTGCCGATAGCGGTGCTTTAATGTACTATCAGCCAGTGGAGAGCAGTCAGCGGGCCTCTCCTGGGGATTCACCCCGAGCCGAGCCGCTCCGCTCCGGACACTGTGACGGGGGGGGGGGGGGCGGCAAATACGAGCGGCGGTTGGTTATGCAGTTGTGTGTCGGTAAAGGCAAGTGATTGATTCTCTATTGATTATATGCTCGTGTGTGTGCGCGCGCGCACCACAGTTTAGTATAAACTGTGTTTATCATGTCAGTTTCTCTTCTCTCTCTCCTCACATACATCAGCTAAGTGTTCAAATGAATGAAGCAACGTTCTTAAAGTCGGACTCAAACTGGATTTAAAGTTATTTTCAGTTTGTCATTGTGTCCAACATTGCGCCATATTACAGAAAATACTTCTTTGCTTTGTGCTTTTGTTATATTTGTGGTCTTTTAAGTAATTGAGGAAATCCACTGAGTTCACCTCACTGATTCTAAATATTCTCTTTCACAGGTCCATCATCCTATTTGCACAGCATACATACTCAAAGGCTTTATAGTGGTAAGTGCTGTCATATTTATTTTATTTTGTTGCTGATAAAGCCCTAAATCTGCATTATTCTGACTTTTTGAGGTATATTTCCAAACTTGATTGAAGAGATGGAGTTATAGATGGAAAATAGCAATTATAATATAATAAGCACATTTAGATGTTGTTTAGTGTTAGTCCTTGTATTCAAAGATCTATCAATTGATTTGGATGTGATAAATTCATGTGTTTTGAATTTTGGTAGTGCAGCTGCCTTTTTTGTTTATATTTGAACAGGAAGGTGCAGCACCTTCTTTCTGCCTGCATGTTATAAGTTTTATATATATATATATATATATATATATATATATATATATATATAATTTTTTATGTAATACCTGTTCCAACCTACTCTATTCCAGGGTGTCTGCAGGTCCTTAAACATTTTTTATGTCTGAAATTAAATTGTATAGTATTGGGTTTAAAACTCATTAAAAAATCTTAAATAGGATTCACGAGATCTTCATTTCAATATAAACTTGACTTAAGTCATTAAAAAGTCTTAAATATGAATTCATGAGGTCTTAATTTAAACATAAACTTTTTAAATTTATTTTGTCAACATTTGACAGATATATCTGGACCAGATATACAGTACTGACCTTTATACTGACCTGCAGTGATGGTTTGAATTGGGAAAAGGTGATTTAGCTAAAAAATCAGCCTGAAATGTAGATAAAATTTGTCTTTAAAAAGGTATTTAAAAGTATTGAATTTAACTCCTTTTTTTCCTATCCTACTCTATTTTATCAAACATTTTTGTATTGTAAATTTGCATACCTGTTGCACTCAGTAATTGAAACGTAGGCTTTTACCACTGAATTTGAAATCTAAAATGTATGTATGTCTGACATCTAATCATTTTTGTGTGTGTGTGTCTGTGCAGAGTAAACAGCTTTGAGGCAAATTTGCCTAATTCACTTTGTGCCATATTTACTTTACTTGTGAGATAGTGTTATTCTAGTTTTGTATTTGCTCTTGAAAATGTGCTGTTTGTTACAGTTGACAGTATTTTGTATTTGCACTTTTAAATCTACTGTGACAACAGTTTACACTGTTTACACTTTATAACTGTATTTGCTGTTCTTAATCCACTCTGAAGATACGTTTGAAGTATGTAAAGTATATGCTCCTATTGATACACTGTGAAAATTGTATGTATTGTGAATCCATTGCCCTTTATGCAGAATTTACATTATTTCTGTTGTGAATCCACTGTTTGATGAAACCACAAACAGTTGTGTGGTTTGCATAATGTTTTTGTGTTTGAATCCACTGCTGTTGATGCAGGGCTCAATATAGAAAAATGTTGGTACAGAACTCTGACTCTGCCTTTTTTTGTCAATGCAAATCAGCTTTTTTACATTTATGGTTTTGTATTTGCACACACTTAACCGGAACATGGAACCGATCTACAATATGTTTGGATAGAGTTAACTTTAACAAATCAAGTTAGATTTACAGACCTAACTCGCGTACCAGGAACATAATGGAATTGTTTTAAAGTTACACAATACCTTTGAATAATATCAGCATTAAGAAATCAAGTTGGAGTTACAGTTGTAAATCATGTACCCTGGACATGATGAAATTACTTTAACATTACACAATAGATTGGTATTACGGTAACTGAAAAATAATGTGTTGAATCAACGTGATTCTTTTAAACAGTCTAATGTGAATGAAATATGTTGGTTTTGATGAGCAATAATTAATTGAGGAGAAGAGGAAAATTATGTCAGATGGCCACATTCTGATGGTGTGGGACCGATGTCCACATTAAAATCAAGTAAATCCAAAGGACTTTTTTTTTAGACAGATAAAAAAAACATGTCGGCCTGCTGCACCGGCTTCGAAGCTTCGAATACCTTCGAATATTATTATCGAATATTTCTCACCAATGCTTCGAAGCCTAAAAAATGGTATGCGGCACAGCCCTAATTGCGATATATATAGCTATGGCTAGATAGCTAGATAGATCTACCATAATAGAGGATGTTATTCATATTGCCCAACCTAAAACACATAAGAGATATCTACCTATACAGTACGTTGGTTTTACTGATTTGAGTCTAAAATGGAATATTTTATATGAAGTTTAGGAATATATCATTCAGCCACAAATGTTGGAAACTTGTAATAAAAAACAAAACTTAAAAATAAAAAGATTATAGCATTTTTTACTTAGCTGCACTTCTACAGTTAGGTACAAATATTCAAATATAATAAATTACGGGTAAAAAATAAGTGTTGGCAGCTCTTTTACTTACATTTCATAAATACTATCTTTTAAACATTGGCTGCACACTATCAAGGGAAAACAATAGCAGTGCTAAATATTGAGATTAATGGATAACAACAAAAGTTCAGGTCCACACTTCACAGTTTTTACCAGCAGCTACAGCGTGTGAGTGTGTGTATGTGTGGCATCGTGGGCACCGCGATAGCGTCACAACCGTGCAAGATGCAGTCACTAAACTTTACAGGTGTGTAGTTGAGATCAAAGTGAAGGTTGAGTTCGAAGATGGGTGTGGTCAGAGCAAGGGCACCAAAAGTAGGGGGGTAGGAAGTGGGGAAGGGGCCAACTTCTTATACGTTTCTTGTATTTCGACACACATTACTGTATGTTAGCACACAACCAGGCACACAGACTCTCATGTTCCTCTCTCTACTTCTCTGTATCAGACACTACACTGAACTACTTTCAGATAACAGCATCCCCTCTCCCCCTCTCACACACACGCACCCGTGCACACACACACACACACACACACACACACACACACACATAAATTAATACATAAAGTTTCACAGAGAGTCTTTATATCTGAGCTGCAGCAGTCTGTCAAGTCACATAAAAGATTTTGATTTTGCACATGCACACACACACACACACTAACAATTTTCTGTCTGTGACATAATGGCAGAAAATAACCAACACTAGCAGAAAATCTATCAAAAAAACGTCACCCTCTTCTGCCTCCGTGCGTCTCTATAATTGTGTCTCTATTGTCTGCTCTTTTCTCTCTCCCTCTGCCTCGCTATCTATCCTTCCGTTATTCCTTGTCATTCTCCTCATCCATCTGTCTCTGCCGCCCTCTTCCTCCTCACCCTGTCCCAGAGTGTTGAGTCACTCCTTAGGGGTGAGGCACTGAGTGCAGAACAATCCCTCTGTCTCTGGCCTATCAGCCGTCCTTTGATAGAGCTGCGGTTATTGATTAAAATGTCTGAGAGCTCGGCCTTCTGGGGCCCGGAAGCTTTATTCAACCCTCTCCGTTTGCTCTTCACACTCACTCTTCCTCTCTATCTCTCTCTCCGAGCCTTTCTCTTTGCCTAACCCCCCTCATTGCCTTTGACTTACTCCGCCCCCATTTTCTCTTTCTCTCTCTCTTTCTCATTTGCTTAAGGCAACACTGAAGCTAAACCGGACCACTGCCTAGCAAGTAATAAATGCTGCCGTTCGCTCTCTCTGTCTGTCACTGAACGTGTGTGTGTGTGTGTGTGTGTGTGTGTGTGTGTGTGTGTGTGTGTGTGTGTGTGTGTGTGTGTATGTGTCAGGATGCTATGTTGCCACTGTCTTTTGAATTTACTTATCCTTGAATCATATCATTGGACTGTTTAGTGATGAATATTAAGCACAGAAATTACAATGGCAAGACATTGAGATTAGCATATCTCGTGTTTGTAAACGCTGATCATCATATACAGTTTGCTGCCTCTTGTTTGACTACTGGATCACGTGGCTGAACTGTTGACTATGCTGTGTTTTCTTGGTCAGCCCTGTGAGTGTTCATAATCCTCAGATAACTCCTGATTACAGAGGCAAGACGATGAAAAAAAGTATTGCATAGGAATGTTTGCTGTATACAGTAAGTGGTTGCATTAGAGATAATTGTCATCGTTATAAAATGTATAGGGCTGTCAATTGATTAAAATATTTAATCACGATTAAGCGCATGATTGTCCTAGTTAATCGCAATTAATCTCAAACGAATCACACATTTTTTATCTGTTCAAATTGTACCTTAACGGGAGATTTGTCAAGAATATATTTATTATTGGAAATCTATTAACAACACAAAACAATGACAGATATTGTCCAGAAACCCTCACAGGTACTGCATTTAGCATAACAAATATGCTCAAATCATAACATGGCAAACTGCAGCCCAACAGGCAACAACAGCTGTCAGTGTGTCAGTGTGCTGACTTGACTATGACTTGCCCCAAACTGCATGTGATTATCATAAAGTGGTACCCATAGAACCCATTTTCATTCACATATTATGAGGTCAGAGGTCAAGACACCCCATTGAAAATGGCCCTGCCATTTTTTCCTCACCAACATTAAGCGCAAGTTCATAGCGTTATTTAGCCTCCTTAACGACAAGCTAGTATGACATTGTTGGTACCAATGGATTCCTTAGGTATTTAAATCAACCGTAATTCATCATTTTGACCAGATATACAGTATACAATACAATCAGTTGCCAGTTTATTAGGTATATGTCGATAAAACAGACTTCACTTTTATGAAAGCTTTTGTTCAAACAGTTATATAAAGATACAACTTTTTGGAGGCTTTAGTTTTGTGTCTTGTGTTGCTGTGTTGAATCGTATTGCATTATACTACTTTTACCTAGGTGTAGATCTGCAAGTCGATCAAAATCAGTTACTTTCTATACTCTAGCAGGCTGAGGTGGATAAAACACAACAGTGTCGAAGCGCTGCCCTCCTTTAGCACAGCTTTTCACTGCATATCTGAGTGAAAATTAGAGTGTGAATGTGAAAAAGTTGGAAATTTGCAAAGCCCAGAGGTGACTCTAACTCTCTCTTTGTCAATGGCAAAGAATAGCAGTGTACAAAACATTCAGGTACCAGCTTCCCAGCATTTCCCGGCATTTTCACCAGTTAAAAAGACAAACGTCGCCTCGCCGCGGCAGGTCATACCAGCTGTCACTAATTAACGTAAATTCTGTGAGTAAAGATGGCAGATCTCTTGTGAGGGACGAAGAAAGCCGCCCCTGACCAGTTTGGTGCCCTAGGAAAGATTTTAGCTGGTGGCCCTTGCATCGCAGCCCTTTCCACCACCAATCATTTTGTTCATACACTCAAATAGAAACTGCATAGCTTTATGTCTTTGATATTGTTTTATTTTAGACATAAAAAAAAACGCTAAATAAAAACAGTATTAAAGAAACAAGTGACATAAAACAAATCATAAATACAATATAAATAAGGTACTGCACAAAATACAATATTAAAGAAAGCAGTGCAAACATAAATAGTGTCGGGGAGATGCTGCGAGCCGTAGTTATGTTGTTCTGGGCTTTTATTGTAATATTTCAAAAAGTAAACAAAATAGTAAGTAAGTATAACATGTACATTTTTTTTTTTCTTCCCTCATTTGGGGCGCCCCTATGGATGGATGGATGGCGCCCTGAGCACTCGCCTATACCGCCTATATGCCACGGGCCGGCTCTGGGGAAGAACCTCCACTTGGTAACACCGCTGTACAATTTGAGTGTTTTTGTTGTTGCAACAGCTCCCACAGAGTGATACGTCTTCTCTCAAAAAACTCAATCCTGACATCCAAGTGTACCTAACAAACTGGCAACTGAGTGTACCTTCATGAGGGAAAGATAATTCTCTGTTGTGTTTAAACACATCTGATAATTTATATATTAACTATATCACTATATTGAATGTAACTAAACAATAGTGACACATGCGGTGAGTCACACAGATTGTGTTGATATACTTCCATTATAAGCACTTGTATTTATAGTGCATTCATCAGTAATGAACTTAAAGACAGTAAGTTAGCTAGATAAAGACAGAATGAATTCCTCACTTGTCTTCTTGTTCAGACTCTCTCGTCCCTCATTAACTAAATGCAACCTCTTGAAGCAAACACCTAACAAGACAAGCAGATACCAAATGATCCTCTATATAGTAAGAGACTGGTTAATAAATTCAGACACATATAAGTGAGCTAAGCTGTCTAATATGTTATGTTGCCAGGCAATGGGTTGAGGCACCTAGTAATTGAGGTGTGCTGTGTTATATCTAAACTGCTAGTTAATGGGTTGAGACACATAGTAAAGTGCTGGCTAAATGCCAGCTATTTCTCCCCATGATGAAAAAAGACATTAGGGAAAATGACTGCCATTCTGTTAAGAGGAGATGCAACACAGCAATTACCTGCAGAACGGACTCACCGAGGTGGACAAACAGAAACACACACATTATGCAGACACCAAACACAACAAAGATAAGAGAAGAACATGCACAAAATATTCAGTTTTTTGCCCTTATTCTGAAAAGACAATATTCCTACTAAGCTCTTTACATGGCTAATGGAAATGAAGTCCACTAATATTCCCATTTACATGCAGCCGTGAATACTCCGATTAACAATGGTGGACTTGTTTGACCGTGCGAACGCAGCCTCCCTCTTTCATTCCTTCAACCACCTTCTTGTTGGCGTTGCGATATTTGCGCATATTCAAAAACCTCTTGATATCCAAGTCTTTCATAATGTTTAAAAGTAGGTGTGATTCTCCTTCTGACCAGAAATGTGGGCTTTTCTTTTGGGCATAAATCTCTGCAAACTGTCGGCTAGTTGGTTTGTGTACAACACACAGAGCTGGCCGTAAACAGGCAAGACAGCGCAGGGCCCCAAACTGCCGTAAAAACCCAGATTGAGACGCATATTCCGAATGCAGTGTATACATGTCCAAAGAATGCTCCAAAAACATGAATAATATCGGCATATCCCACATGTCTTTATCGGAAAAATGCTCCATTCGGATTTAGGCCTAATTCATAATATCCAATGGGAATTCGGAATATTATCATACGTATTTGGAATAATATTGGAATATTGGTGTGAATGTAAATGTGGTCGATGTTAAACAAAAATTAGTGGTCTCACAAGTTTTCTCTTATCACATACAGATTTAGCAGCCATGAGAGTTATTTCAGAAATCTCTCCCAAATTATAGGGATGATAGGACTTCTGCCCATGTTGGTGGGTTTGTTTAAGAATTACTCTCTTATGTCAGTATAATATTTCCAGTACTATCTATTCAGCTGCTGCCTGGTGTAGTGCTGGGTTGGAATAGGAAATGTCTTCAGTGAATGAAAGCAGAGGTTGAGTTGTTCATTTTTTATTCTTCCACGTTTTTTTTATTAGAGTTCCTGAGTCTGAGGTTCGTCACATTTCTGACAAAGTCACTAATATACTGATACTCTCTGTCTGTCTCTTGTGCTCTCTCTTTTCTTTCTCAGGTTGTCTGTTCGTGTCTCTTCTTCTCTCTTTCATGTATGTTTTTTTAGTTTTTGTCATTGATTTTTAGGTTGTTATGATTCTGACCAAGTCACCACAACAGCTACATTTGTTCTTCTTCTCTTTCTCTTTTACACGCCCCCGCCCCCGCCCCCGCCCACCATTCACACACTCACACAATCTCACAACAGCCCTCCACTCCTCTTTAATAGTCTTGTTGCTCCTCAGTCCTGCTCTGTTTGTTGTTCAGTAGCTAACGATTTTTTTGCCAGCTCATCACATGATGATGCGACTGTGGAAAATACAAACAAACCCAGATGCATTTTAAGAAAAAAAACTGTCTTAGACAACACTTTTATGATATAGAAAGAAAGTGGAAATCATCAGAACAAAGCACTTAAAAACAACAACACACCACATAGTTGCTGAATCAGGACATCACACAACTGCAACCAAGTGTACAGTACGTCTATAAAAGCTTTTGCATTTAAAGAGTACAGTGGCGACTTACAGCACACGGCCACGAGTATTACTTCCTGGCATTAAAAATCGTATTGGGTACAGGAATTAATTAGTTTTTATATCTGTTCAGTCTCCTCTCAGGTCCCTCAATCTTCCACCGAAGGGAAAGAGCTGGTGGTCAGAGTGTTGTCTCACAGGCTATTTGCTGGTCTGCTTAATGTCCTACTCATAAAACACCCGGATGGATGAGCTTAACTTGACACTCATGACCCCCTGAGCTATTGGCAAAATGCTAATGATTTGTGATTGAAGTTGCACATTCACAAAGGACCGGCTCTGGATTTGTACAATGCCTTTCACACCCAGGATCCTCATGCAAGATGGCTTCTTGTGTATTTCTTTATGCAACCTAACCAAGCATGTAATGAAGAGTTATTTATGAAGGTGTTTTTCTCTATTCCAGACATGGTCAACAAAGGCTTCACATTTCACCAGTTTGAAAATCTACTGCCAGATAAATAACAGATATGTGAACAGGCTTGTGGAAAGCTTGATTAAAGCAGACATGGCCAACAGTAGGCAGTTTAGGGAAGTGAAATCAGTTGCATTAGACGTCTCTCCCCTTGTGTTAATGAAGGGTGGATGGACAGCTTAACTGAATGCCACAAAAGTAACCTCTGCACAGTTATGATTAGAAAATGGTCAGAAAACAGTACTGTAGGGGCACCCCGGTAGCTTACCTGGTAGAGCGGGTGCCCCATGTACTAAGGCTGAGTCCTTATCCCAGCGGCCCGGGGTTCAAATCCGACCCCCGGTCCTTTGATGCATGTCATAACCTCTCTCTCCCCCTTTCATAGCTATGTCTGTCACTAACTACAAAGGCAAAAAGCCCAAAAATAATAATTTACTATCCCTACTCCAAACTGTTTGCGAACTGTACCCACATCCTTCGTTCCTGCAGCATTAAGCTGAATTATTCCAGACCTGTTCAGGTGAGTCAGAGCTATGACGATGTGAGCTTAAGTTCAGAGCATAAAAAAGGTCTTTGATCACCCAGTGTCCTTGGAGCAAACACCTCCTCTTCAGACATTTTGTCATTCAGGATGAGGTTTACAACTCATAAATGCATGCATAGTCTGTTTCTATTGCTCAACTGTGCGTTAAACCAAAGACAGCTATGTCATCACAAACATCTCTCCAATTGCTCCGGCTCAAATTGCTACACCAAATGAATGAAAACTACCAAAGGACTTTGGTAGTAACATTTTATTACATTATCACTACACTGCTTGGCTTGTTTCATACACAAATTTAACAAAGTACAGAGATCTTCATTCCCAAAATGGTTGACAGAGTTCCTGTTACAAAGCTAAACATGGCAGCTAAATGCGGTGGTTATGTTAGATGAAGATGTAAAAGGTTTGTTTAATCATAATGTTTGCCAACAGTGACTGATCTCTATTTTGAGTTACGATCATCATGACAGCTGCAAAAAGGATTTCAGTGTTCAGTAGAAGTCAAAATCTTGCATCAATCTCTGTATATATAAAATGTAAGTGACTAGCTGAATTATGGAGTAGGGCATCAAAACTGTGGTTACACCAGTCACTGGTACAGTCATGAGACGAGACACACTCCACATACTGTACTTGTCAAAAGCTACGCTCTTCTAGGTCAGAGCGCATGGCATGTCTGAGCATCCTCTTTTTAATTGACTATATCTCAGATAGTTGTGAGAAAGTTGTGACAGGCAGCAAAGAATAATGCACATGCACACGGAAGATATCCCTTCAACTCTCACTATAGAGCAATGAATTTAAATCTATGTCATAACTGTATTAGTCCTCTCGTCTGCGCAAGCGCTGAGCTCTGCCTCAACAAGCAATATCACAATACATAATTTAGCATTTGCTAGAGAGGAAAGAAAAACGCAGGAGAGGAGAATGAGGAGAGAAGAGGAGAGGAGAAAAGCATGAAATCAGATCACTAATCTTATGATGTGAGGATTCACCAGAAGTAGGCTAGCAACATGGCAGTCTTGCCAACTGTATAAGCATCACTTTACATCCATGTGAGCTTTTTAATCATGGTGCTGCAGTGGCCATGTTGTGGTGAAGCATCCTGGGCACCGTCACAGTCACCTTTCGTGATAGGATAAGTGTCCTCTTGTTAAAAAAAAAAAATTGCACAGGTAAAATGTAATCCATTTTCCTGTTTAAAATTGTAATCAGTAAAGCAATCCACTCAATTAAGCACAATAATGCAATCTCTTAGATCGAATTACCTCCATAATCACTTTACTCCGCAATATTAGAAGCAAAAATTTGAACCGACTTAAATTTGAATTATCATCATCGTCTAAAGTAGCAGAGCTCTCCCTCCCGGGTCTAAAACATCATCCTGTGTGCTGCCACAGTTACATTTCATTTACAAACACAGAAGAGAGGCAATGTTGATGTTTTCCTATTCAAAGCTGTACTTGGTTTTTCAAAGAGTTGCTTTGAGGCCATCATATGTTAATACGCATATTAATCAAGTCGGCACACATTCAATGAGATTTTCTTAGATACACCAGAAAAGAGGCTTGATTTGTTGCTTGTCACTTTTCAGAATTAATGTCACTGAATGAATGTGTGTAGAGTCAGTAAATCACTGACAAGGGTGACAAGTTGGCTGTGAGAAGAGGAGAAGAGAACAGAACAGAAGAGAAGATGAAAATATATGACCTTGTCACTTGGGGACAACACAAGACAGATTGTATCTCCCTATTGAATGCCCACTGTTTAACATCCAAGGTATCTGGTATTACTTTGGTAATGCTATCAATTACAAACACGGACATGCACCCTTAATCCTAAAGATATGGAGCTGTACATTTGTGAAACCATTACTGATGCTGTCACGCGTGGGCCCAGGAAATGTAGGCGGGCAAGATAACCATGACAGAACATGTCAGCTGCATAACCATCACACCACGTCCACATATAGCATCCTGGATGGAAACTACGCTGTAGCTGCTTCCTGTAAAGGCGCAAGGTCGTTGGAAGAGCCATCACTTCAGAGAGCGTGGAACTGTTTAAACGGAGTTAAATGTGAGTTCCTGGTCACGCAGTGGAGAGAAAGACAGAGGTCACAACTTGTACTGTCGTCAGAACTGTGGAAACAATAGACCTCTGAACTCAAGCCTTGTATTTGGACCGTATGAGAAGAGAAGGAAATGAAAGGTTTCACTCTACTGTGACTGTTTAAGCCCAGGGAGGAGCTGCAGCTCAATGGTTAAGGATTTTAAATGAAATGCTTGTCTGTCAGGGTCTGAAACCCCCTTTCTAACTTGGGCTGGCAAGAATCTGGCAATACGATACGTATCATGATGCTGGGGTAATGATTCAACATATTGCGATATATTGCGATACTATAAGCAAGGCGATATATTGCGTTTTTTTTTATTATTTAATTTTAGGAAAACTGTCATAGTATGAAGACCACACCAGAAATACACCATTTTAGAATAGGCAAAAATAACACATCTATACTGCATGCAAAAAACTGCATGGTTTTTTGCCCCAAACTGCATTTGATTATCATAAAGTGGGCATGTCTGTAAAGGGGAGACTCGTGGGTACCCATAGAACCCTTTTTCATTCACATGTCTTGAGGTCAGAGGTCAAAGGACCCCTGTGAAAATCGCCATGCCGGTTTTTCCTCGCCAAATTTTGTGTAAATTTGGAGCGTTATTTAGCCTCCTTCCCGACAAGCTAGTATGAAATGGTTGGTACCAATGGATTCCCTAGGTTCTCTAGTTTCATATGATGCCAGAATTTTAGATTTAAGAGGTTAATTAAAAATCGATACAGCGTTTTGGAGAACCGATACAGTATCGCACAACATAATATCGCCACACTCGTGTATCAACATTTTCTTGCACCCCTATTTCTAACACTGAAATTTTGGGTCTGCATTTGGAAATGTATACATAAATATACAATATGCTTTCCAAAATACAACAATACAACAACAATCCTACTCAACACTTTGCACAGCGATTGGCCAGGTGTGCAAAGTTTGAACTTCTCTCTCAACAACTCTCTCAACAACTCTTTTTTCCTTCTTTGCACAACTTCTTCTATGACTTTTGGGCGCATCACCGAGTGCAACACCAGAAATGCCTTTGAGGAGAGACTGTCCAAAAGCATCTGCCTTTATCGCCATTTTTCACAATTCATTGCGTCGATAGTACAAAGACATGCAAAAGAGACAGAATCAGGGAGACTGTGACCAGAGAGGCAGTATAATTCAGCCAAGAGGAGATTATGATGGCAGGCTTTTTGACCTGCCTCCAAGTTGTGGACATTTGGAACAAGTATAAGCACTCGTGCCTTCAGACGAGTTTGGATGACACTTCGTACGACATTACAAGCATACTGAACGTTTTTAGTGGATCAAAACAAAAGCTATCACGTAGTCTGTCCTATATGTTTAATCATAACTGATGATTAGCATCATGTTAATGATAAAGCTCAGAATGGTGAAGCTATCTTTTAAGTCAAAGGCACTGAATAGGAGAAGACTGACATCAGCACAGAGTTACCACTATAGCTATAGTACTGATCGACTGGTATTCACTGGATATAACAGATCCATGATTGACAGCTGGGTGGTAAGGCATGCAGAGTGTCAATCACTCCTTCAAGTCCTGTAGAAAAAGAAGGGTTTGTGTAATATGGTTTATATTCTTGTTCCTCTGCAGTAGCGGTGAGTCATTACAGCAACACTGCCAGAACTCATAGAGATCGACTGCATAGGAAAATGTTTCAGTAAATCATTAATGAGGTAAGTATCGGCTCAGAAAAGTGATTTAAGTGACTTTGAACTAGGACTTCAAAGTCACATCGAAATTTTATCAAAATCGCAATTTGGCCTACTGCAATTTTCAAATCGCAAGATGAGGAGGAAATCACAATATTTGTTAAATGTGAAATTTGTGTCAAAAATATCATTTAAAATTAAATATTGTGGTGCTGCAGAGATGTCCTGGCCGACACATCATATTCTACAGACTTGAGAAAACATGTTTGTTTGGTACAGATCCCAAAAAATCACACCACAATCATTTTAATGTTTTTCAATAAAAATTAGAAAAATTATGTAAAAATTATCACACCCTCTAATATCGCAAATCATATCGCAATTGCAATATCAGTCAAAGGAATCACAATTATATATTTTTTCAAAATTGTGCAGCACTACAACATGAGGCTTTGGTTGTATCTACAGTAGCCCCAGTTTGTGCCTCTCATGTATTACCATTACATTCAAGTCACAGGGATAAGCATCCAATTGGCAGAAATATAAATACCCTGCGACCTTTGAAAAACCCAAAATGTTGTTTAACAACACTTACCGCTGCTCTGGAGGTAGTTCCAGATCCCTCAAAGAGTTTTCTAACCATCTGGATTAAAATATATTCTGTATGTTGCAGGATAAAATAGATTTTTAACCCGTTTCTCAAGTTGCGACTGCATCTCCTAATTCAGGTAGATGGAGGTAGATGTTGTAGATCACAGACAAAATATGAAAACATTATTTTGTATGAAAATAGGGCTGGGCAATATAATGATATATATCATCAAAACAATATAAAGGGTCTATTGTACATATTTTTCTATATCGTTTCTATCGCGATATAGACTATGCCTATATTTATTTCTTTTTTCTGTTCATTTTGCACTCAAGTTCTTAAAATGAGAAAATACTCAGTATTTTTCAATGTGTCAAGTATTTCAATCATAAAGGAGTATAAAAATAGGCTTCACCATGTGGTTATTTCATATAGACTATTTGTTAACGGAATTACCAGAAAACATGCTATATCGTGATATATATCGTAATCGAAATATGAAATTACATATCGTGACCGAAGATTTGGGGCATATTGGTTTGAGTATTTCAGAAGCCGCTGATCGACTGGGATTTTCACACACAACCATCTCTAGGGTTTACAGAGAATGGTCCGAAAAAGAGAAAAATATCCAGTGAGTGGCAGCTCTCTCACTGTCCAAATTACTTAGCAGATAAGATCATGATCAATGGCGGACTAGGTACAAACACTGTGTGAACCTGGTGGGTGTGTAATTGTTTTGATTCAGGCACCAGTCATTTCTTGATTATGTCACTTGTGATATGGATACAGTGATTTTACAGCTCACAGCTATGCCCTGAGTGATATCATAACTAGCGGTGCGTGTGTTTTCATGTCACTGGTGTTTGGATAAACTGAACGCTAATCGTCATGGAAAAGGCGGTAACATAGGTCAATCTCAATTATATCATTGCTGCTCAGAAGATTAAAGAGAAAGGAATGGGAGGAAGAGAAAATACTGGATATGAACGCTGACAGTTGTACTCTGAGTAATCGTGCAGCTGGCCAGAGGTCTTTGACTCCTGTCATGTTGTAATATCGTGCTGGAGTGGAAGAAAGAAGAGGAAATAAGATTTGGATGACAAGACCAAGAGTCAACGGTTTTGTTCTGCCAGCCTTGCAGTAAGCAGACTCTCTGACTTATGTCACTGCTGGTATGTCTTGCTTTGCATGCATTATAAAGTATGCTCATAACTATTAATAATGTGGCACTGGCAGACATGTATGCCACGTGGACAGACCTGTCATGTCTCCCGGTGCCGGTTCTTCAACTTCACCCAGACGTGACAGGTTTCAAAATACGGTGGTGCTGATTTACAGCATCATCGATAATGAATGATGTAAGAGGCGACTGTGATTTTTAACAAAACCATAACAGCAGTGTTGCTTTCAATATTGCTTTAACTATGAAAAAACAAATAAACAAAAAACAGCTTTAATGCAGGTTTAGTTTTGTTTCCCTTTAGATCAAATTAAGTATATATATTAAGTACAGTGAGCAAGGATGCAAGTATGAAGAGGAAACAAGAAGAGGAGATGGTCTCCTGAGATATTTAAGAAAGAGAGCGGTGTTAACAGTATTTATCTTCTATTTCATGGTAAAAACATATCAAGACATCTATAAAATACTGTACTGAGAAAAGGCTAAACAATCTCTAGAGTAGTAATACTTTGTTTTATATCCTTTCATATTGCTAGGAAGAGGCCGTAACACAGTGGTTGGAGTGTGTGAGCCGGTCATTGTTTTCTACTCTGGTTTAAGGGTTCAGGGTTGTTTTCCACTTACAGCGTGTTTTGGTTGAATATTGTCACCTTTTCGGTATTACAGTATTTCTGTGGTGATATTTTCTATGGGTAATTTTATCACAAAATGTGTTTATGGTGAGGGACATTAGAGCAAAGAGGAGAGAAGAAATGACATGCAACAAAGGTTCCAGGCCACCACGATGCTCTTTGCTGACTTTGTAAAGTGCATTTTTTCTGATTCACTGGAGACCCGTGGCAATGATAAATTAGCTCAAACAGGCTAATGCATGTTTTGATTGTGGGAGAAGAAGTTACAGCTGCTTTTTGAAGAGAATGACCAGTCAACTCTCTCACCTTTGTGGTAGGAATTCAATTTTAAGTAAGAGTCTTTCAGATATTATATATAAAGCAAATTATTATTACAATGATTTTTGCTCTGACTCATCTTCCTTAAAGCAAATTACAGGATTGTACCCTGAAGACAATATTTGACTGTACCATGTAATTCACAACAAATTAAAAATGTATAATTTTCAATTGGCAAGCTAGATGACTAATCACAGTCATCATAAACAGTGATTACTAATAGTATCCAATACGGCTAAACACAACTTTTTATGCAGTGTTTCAATGAAACAAGACTGCAGATGACACATTTTGGATGACATTCGAGATGTGATGCATTAATCAATGATTTCCACATTCAACCATAAATAATACTCTGATTAACATATCAGTCATGTTGACAGAGCAGACTGAGGAAATAGAAAATAGCCCGCTGAGCCGCAGTTTGCAGATTGATTCCCTTTTGAGGCAGCATGGCTTACTGTATGTAACTGATGCACAAATCAACCTGTGTTATACACAAGCAAGATATGCAGTATCTTTGCCATTTCTCACTCATCGTTTTCAAATATGGAAAAGCAGAGCTGTAAGTTTTTAAAATCAGAACCAGGAACACTTTTTCACTAGCACAAAAAATAAAAAAAAAAAAAAAAAACATTTGGTCGGTTTGGTAATGTTCAATATGAAAATAGGTCTGATTAGACAACCACAACTTGTCGTTAATTCATTTTTTGTCTATGTATGGCTTATATAAACGAGTTACATGTTAATTAAAGAGCTCTAGAGGTGCTGGTAGGCAGATTTTGCCAGGCTAGCTGTTTCACCCTGCTTCCAGTCTTTATGCCAAACTAAGCTAATCGTCTCCTGGCTCCAGCTCCATACGTATACAGTGTACAGACATAAGATTGGTATCGATCTTCAAATCTAACTCTGCTTTATGCAAATGTATGTATGTATTTATTATTGGAAATCTATTAACAACACAAAAAAATGACAAATATTGTCCAGAAACCCTCACAGGTACTGCATTTAGCATAAAACAATTTGCTCAAATCATAACACCCATATAACCCATTTTCATTCACATATCTTGAAGTCAAAGGTCAAGAGTCCCCTTTGAAAAGGGCCATGCCAGTTTTTCCACGCCAAAAATGAACGCAAGTTTGGAGCGTTATTTAACCTCCTTCTCGACAAGCTAGCATGACATAGTTGGTACCAATGGATTCCTTACGTTTTGTAGTTTCATATGATACCAGTTTCTTCACTCTTTTACTCTAATGTGTTAAAGAAATTAGTGGCGTTAAAACGAATTTGCGTTAACGTGTTCTTATCGCATTAACTTTGACAGCCCTAATAATTAATAATACTTATTATTATTACATCACAAAACGTAAACATGGTGGGCATGATTACAGTTTCCTTTATTTGATAATATGTTGTACATTAATTTTTGGTCATCTTGCGTACCCTACAGCTGAACACTGTAATGGCTGATACATATCGGCATTATGACGGCAATAAGCTGCAGACATAACACGATTAAAAAAAAAAGGTTGTTAAGTGAGGCTGATGCAGTGGCGTTATGTTGTTAGCCAGCTGCTCCTGGTGGGCTCCCACTTGATAAGCTTCAGTAATACACATGTATTTGTAATGTGTGTGTGGTATTCAAGGTTAGGATGGGCAACACATTGATTCAGAAGAGAGCTTTAATATTGTATCATATTATATTACATTATATCATATTGTATATCATATTATATTCATTTCTAATCCAGAATGTTTAATAGATTAAATTCATAAATAAATAAATGCATACCTTATTTTTGTGGCTCATAGGGTCCATAAAATAATATTGAACTAAATTAGAGTTTTGATGTATCATTATATTATCGTGTACCATTACATGTATAATATGTGAAACTATCAATACATAAATCACAAACTCATAAATACGGTAATTGGATACAGCAGATTAGGTAACATAAATTACAGCTTCAACATACCATTATATTACATTATATTATGATGTAATTATATGGCAACATGATATACATGGTAATCTCATGAGTGATATACTTTATACATATAAATTAGGTAATTAGGCTATACTGCAGAGAGGTTGTTAGTGGATGAATAGAGTACCACAGAGGAAGGCTGGTTGGCTGGCTGAGACACCATTGACTGCTGATCTACAAGCAATTATCCTTTTCCAATTTTCTGACCATAATTCTAAGGTAAAAGATCTATCCTCTAATTAGTTGAAGCTTCCAATCAAAGGCACATTATTGCAGACAGAAACAGCGACAAAGTGGATCGATCAGACAGGGAGACAGACAACTGCCAGCTGACTTATCTAATATGTTAAAGGAAATTCCTCCAAAGCCACCTTATTAAGACTTCAGACAGAGAAAAGATTCAGACGGAGAACAAAATAGAAAGTAGACAAAACAAAACGATTAGCAGAAAGGAAACGAGAGGATGAGGAGGGAGTGGTTGGAGCAGTAGACAAAATGAGATAAAAAAAAAGGTAAATGGGCAGGAGAGGGAGGGAGATTGAGAAATAGAAATCACACTTCAGTAGAGAGAGAGAGAGAGAGAGAGAGAGAGAGAGAGAGAGAGAGAGAGAGAGAGAGAGAGAGAGAGAGAGAGAGAGAGAGAGAGAGAGAGAGAGAGAGGAAGGAGGAGAAAAAGGACAACAGCTAAAAAGGATGAGGCAGTTAGAGAAAGATCCAGAGAGAGGAGAGGAGCAGGGGAGAACATTATATCAGATGTGAGTGGAGGAAGTCATTTAGTTAAATTTAGCCATCATTTAGAAAGCTCTTCATGCCTCCTAAACAGCTCCACACCAGCAGGCTACTGGATGCCACAAAATGCCTGCTAAAATCAAAATTAGGAGAGGAGGGGAGAGCAGAAAAGATGAGGAGAGGAGAGGAGAGGAGCAGGCTTGCTATGTGACACCTCTTTCTGTTCTCTGTCTTAGTCAGTGCAGTGACGTCAGCTTTTTAACAGCATTGGTGTTAAATCTGGCCTCCCTCCTGTTTCTAGCGCCAGGAAGACAGCCTGAAAGAGATTATTAGAGAGTAAATGTGGATTTTTCATGTATATTTATTAGACGTTTATCCTTTTTGATCACTGTAGACTGTAGTGCATCTTACAGAGGGGTGGACATAATATCAAAAACACCTGTGCAATTTAATGCCAACTTTATGAAGCTTAAAATGTTCCATTCCTCCTCCAAATACCATTTTGCCGTGCATGCTCGCCATTCTGCAGTCCCACTTACAGAAGAAAAGGGCTATATCAGAGCAGCAAACTGGAAATGATGGCGTTTTTAAACAAGCAAATACAGTGAATACGAGTAAGGACTGAAGGGTCAAATGGCATTTTGCCAGTGTTCCTCACAAGGGGTGTCACAATTCTCCAAACCCACGCTTCAATTTGACTTTCGATTTTAAGGTCATGATTCGATTTGTTTCTTCAGCACTGACGGCTATGCCATTGTTAGACTATTGAGTCTGGATTTGTGAAGATCAACAGATCATTGGTTTTATGCCCTGACAACTGTCATTTACATTTTGAAATTCTTCTTTAAAAAGATAGTCTACATGGTATCAAGTGTGATATAACCGCCATATGTTTTGGGAATGTGCCAAACTAATGCCAAGTGGGCAAATTTAAATAATGTATTTCAAATGTAATAACAATAACTTATTTCACCAGTCAATTGGGAACAAATTGTTAAACGCAAAAACAGCGTAGCGGCTTGTCACTAAAATGAGTAAAGTGAGAATAGCTGGTCCACCTTAAAAGCAAGCCCACCTTAATTTCAACTACACACCTGTAAAGTTTCGTGACTGTACCCTGCAGGGTTGCGATGCTTTCACGTTGACAAAACTGTCCACAGACGGACAGAAATATAAACACCTGGCAAAGTACTCAAAACCGCTTCTGTGGTAGCTCCCACTACGGTAGGTACAGGTCTCTGACTGTAGGTCTCCCGGACCACATTTTGCCATGATGACACACACACAGACTCACAAGGTGAAAACAATACCAACCACACTCTGTCGCAGCTGGTAAATATTAATAAGAATACAGGGGAAACTGTAAGCTTTACAGCTCTTGATGCACAACATTAAGTACATTACAGCCTAATGTACAAGGGCAATGGAAAAGTTTTTCCATCTATTTTTAACCTAACTTCTTCTTTACTGGCACACAGGAACTATGCGGTGTGCCTACTTCCAGTCTGAGCTTGTTTGTGGGTTTGTGCTCAGTCAAATTTTGTGTACATCATACCCCTGGCACTTCTGCCTTCCTTGTTCTGTGCAATACTATTATCTCCAGATTTTTCAATGTATTTTTAAACGTTTCTCATTTCTAATCAACAACTAAAATCAATTTCTGTAGAATATTCTAGCTGAGTTTTGAGAATTATATAGTTATTACCACTGGGAAAGTTGTAATTTTTGCCCCCTAAAAAACATCTTAGGCGGAAGCCATGTTTAGGGTTCAAGATCTTCAGACACATAACTCCCACAGCCATGAAATTTCAGCCTTGGCTTGTTATACTTATCATATCTAGGATTCTGTTTATGTTAGAGTCCCTGAAATTTGGCACAACATCAATCAAATACTGTATTTTTAGCAGGAAATATTGAAATCAGATGTATTTATTTTGGGGGGGACTGCCTGTGTTCCCAAAACCACACATTTTGCATTTTTTTCTATTTTCAAGGGCCATTAATGAAACATATGACATCTGCTTGTGCCTTTCAATCATGTGGATCTGTTGTACACAATTTTGTCTGTGCCCCCACCAAATTTCATGGCTGTATGAGTTATGTGTCTGAAGCTATTGAACCCTAAAAATGGCTTCAAGTGACAACATTCCAAGGGGCAATTTGCAACTATGCAAACTACAAAATTCAACCAAAATATTTTACAGAACTTATAGCATATACATAAGGTTTGAACAAAATCTAAAAAACACCTATCTGATTTGACACGGAATGACCCCCTTGTCTCTTAGGAATTACACTTATAAACTACAAATAAACTTTGGGAGGAAAATGTAATATAGGAAGTGTAGTGTTGGAAGTGCTACGTTTTTATGCTGGATCCGAGTCATGGGGAGTTGGTCGGGGTGCATGGCGGCCATACAAAGAGCAGGACCTTGATACCAGACACTGGGCTTTGAGCCCTGACTCTCGCAGGTGGTTGAGGCAACAAAAGGTTAAGGTTAGGGAAAGATTGTGGTTTCAGTTAAAAGTTAAATAAATATTTCCCGTCTCATGCTTCAAGTTACTTTTGACTTTTTCAATATTTAACATGGACCCTGATCTTTACCTAACTTTAAGTGCCTCAAGTGCCTAAATATAACCATGTATTTTTGTATGTTTTGCAAATACATTCTGTATGAACATTTTGCGACTTGTTTCCTCAGTATGTTCATGAGACAAGTAATTTGGTTGCAATACTTTTGGCTCGAATGTAACAATATTATTTCATGGAAATGACGTTTTAAAAAGCAGCACTTGTATTTTATTTGAGGACTAGACAATTACATGATCACAAAATCAGATATTCTTTTTGAATGGAGAGAGAGAGAGAGAATACCGGTCATTCACCGGTTGTTTACAGTTTTTTTGTAGCCTTAATGTTGCTATGCTAGCGAGTTACTTCAAGTACATTTGTAGCGAGACAGTAGAGAGTTAACAGCCACGATGCTGCGTGTATTGTCGAGGACACATGCAGCCACTTTCCCAGTAAGTCTCCACCGCATAATTTAGTTTAGCTGAGTGGTTGTCAGCTGTGTGTCTGCCTGGCGTATTATGTCAGCCTGGCGTAACGTTAGCGACTGTCCGACAGACCGTGTGTGTTTGTGCTGTGTTCGCAGATGTAGCGTTGCTTGTGGGTTCGTGCTCGCCGTTGTCACACCCATAAGGTCTGTCAACCCAGCGTAACGTTAGCAAGTGTCCGACAGACCGCGTGTGTGGCGGTGGTGAGTGTGGGGTTGTCGGTAGCAGTGCAGTGTGTATACAGTTTATTCGTCGATGAATAAATGCTACAACTCCTCAAGACCCAAGCCAAGCTCCTGTATCCTGCAATACCGGCTCAGACTCACTTAAGGTGGGCTGTTAAGGTGGACCAGCTATTCTCCATTAAGTGACAAGCCGCTCCTCTTAGTTTTGCTCAGCTTTTTATTTAATTTTAAATATTTCTTTTAACCATTTCACCAACAGCATTAATGTCAGATAGCGGTAAAACGGTTAATTACTAACATCCCTACTCTACACTTTGATCCCTCAAATGTTGGATCTTCATATTAGATTTATTGTTCTTATTAAGCTGTGTGCGTTCATATCATATCATCTCCTTTCTTTAAACTCTGTCTTGATGTGCCATCCTGTTCCCATATGGGTGTCGGTGCATCCTGGGTACGTAACTGTGCTGTAAGCTGCTTTGGCACTAGCAGTATGCAGTGCCATACTGCTGCAGCTAAAGCTAAGTCTTAGAGAGATAATGGCTTATTGTCTGCTTCCCCTCAACCATCAACAGATTAGAGGCATGTAGACACGCAGGCTCTCCCTTTCTCTTTATTTCCCTCCTTCTCCTCCCGTTTTTTTCTTCTCACCTCTCTCCCCCTCCTCTCCCTCCACTCCTCTTATCTAATTTCTCCTCTCCATAAGCCGACTCACTCTCTCCCTCCTCATACACCCACCCCACACCCCATATAATTTTTAAACATGTTCTCTCTATTTTCAGACATCATCTTCTTTCTCTTCACTGCCAGAAACACAAGAAAACTGCAGCGTCAGCCCAGGCCCCCCTTCCCCCCCCCCACCACAACCACACACTCACCCTGCCTCGCTCTTTCTCCCCGTGTCTCTCTTTCTGTGGTACCGACCAGAAAGCTGTTTATAATACCAACAGTGGCTGATGTGCCCATCTGACATTTACAGTAGACAAACGATCTACGGAAGCGGCCGTGGAAATAGAGGGGAAAATGAGAGTAGAAAGGCATAAAGAATGAAACGGCTGACAAAAATAAGAAAGAGGGGGTAAAGATAGCGAAGCTGAGGTGCAGAATTGTGAAAAGGGTGGAGGAGGAGACAGTCAGAGAGACTGAGAGAGAAAGACAGAGGAGAAACTGAGAGGAATATTGGCATAGAAGCAAGAGAGCAGCACAGGAAGAGGATAAAATGGAGCGAGAAAATAAAAGGTTGGTGAAGAGAGGAGGAGGAGGAAATGCTGGGGAGTAGAAGTGGAGAATGAAGAGACAGAGGAGAAGAAGTAGATAGAGGGCAGATGAGACTGTGACAGGAGAGTTATTTCAGTGGTCATATAGACATCTCAATGAAAATGCCAACAACCTAATCAAAGGACTCGAAAGGGCAGAGAGAGAGAAGGAGAAGGAGACGCCGAACAAAAGCGGGAGGAAAATGAGAAGGAGTGGGGTGGAGGAAGTTGATGAGAGAGGAAGGACAGAAAGGGACAGAGGGAGAGAAAGATGGAGAGATGTGGAGGAAGGGAGGGAGGACAGCTAGTGAGGGAATAGATGGAGAAAAGGAGGAGAGCAATTAAAGGGGGAGAGAAAAGGAAGAAGAATGAGTGGCAAATAGGCTTGCCGCGGCAGTCAGTGTAACCGGTGTTACACGGTGGTAGGGCATACACCGATTACATCGCCCCCGCCATTATTTTGCTACTTTTTTTTTTTACAGACGCTACGGACGCTACAATCTGAAAGTGAAATTGTCTCTAGTGTATACGTACAGAGTCTCAGCTCAGAGTAGCAGATTTCACTCACACGGGACGAGAGAGAGTTGACAGACAAGACGATGGCGGAGGATTTGGTTGTCAAAGCGAAAAGCAAAAGTACCTATTTGGCAATATTTCGGATTTAAACCCAATGCCATAAGGGAATCATAACGCTAATGAGGCCATCACCATGTGGAGGATGGAGCGTTCACAGCTGGTGTGTGTGGCGGAAAGCTGGACCAGAGAGGCCAGACACACAGCCATCCAATGTTAAAGATCAAAGTAAGCAATCTCCAGATACTGAGCATCACCTTTTCTTGTAAAGTGTCCGGTGTAATCGGTAACACCGGTGTTGTCACAAGTTTATAAACAGCTGAGGAAATTTCCTCATCGTCACATCCCTAGTGGCAAGGAGGAAAAGAAGGAGCAGGGAACGATACATAAAGTGTAGAAAGAAGAACCAGTGTCATGGATGAAAGGAGGGCAGAAGACATGAGGCGAGAGAAAAAGGGCAGAGAAGAGATAAGGGAGTGGAGAGTGAAGGAAAGAAAATGGGGTGAAAGAGAGAAAAGAGAGAATTGCTTGCTTTTTGACATTCAAGAAGCACTACTTGAAACTCCTCCTAGAAGCAGCTTATTGTATAATGTGCTGAAGATGTGCTGAAGGGCCCTGATACTTTCTTCGCCGGCAAAATGTGGCAGAATTAGAGCAAATTTGAGTCGAGAACATTTGTTCAAAAAAAACCATAACTAGTCTGAAAAACAAAGTAAGACTAGCTCGTGCTTACATTTCAGAGCAGGACTGAAGACAGGTGGGCCGACAGAGAAGCTGTGTTATTTAGCCATCATTTGTCAGACAGAAGTAAGCGATTGCCGTTGTTCAGATTTAATGGCCTGTAAAGGACACTGCAACATCAATTTTCATACAGCTGTGTGCGTGTTTGTGTGTGTGATTGAGAGAAAAAGAGCGAGAATGTGTGTGTCGCTGATATTGCTACGCTGGAGTCTTGGAGCCTTTTACAACCTTTCCTTTATTATTTCCTTATCACACTGCTTAGGGCCTTCCCTCCCTCCTCCTCCTCCTCTTTCCCTCTCCTCCCTCCACCTTCTCCTCCTCCTCCTTAACCCCCTCCCCTCTTTCCTCACTCAGTCCCTCCATCCATCTCTCTTTCCTCTCCAGCTGACAGGGCGATATTGCTCAGTTTACACTTTCGATGTCAGAAAACCTCAGAGCTTCAGCTTTATTTCTAATCTTCTTTCTTTATTTACTTGAATTGATGAATTGTTTCAAATGTTTCCATTGCCCTTTGTTATTTAATTTAGTTTAATACAATTCAATTTCATTTGATTTAGTTTGATTTGATTCCACCGGATTTCGGCGGATAAAATCCTGCTATTTCCCAAAAGGATGGCACAAGGAAGCACCGGTAATAAAGCACACTGTGGTCTTTAATGGAAACAAATAAAAGCTAAATTCAACAAGAAACAATTTAACAGCCATTATGTGATTAGTAAGTTTCTTGGCCTTTGGACTCTGGAAACTAATTCCAAACCTTTTTGTAGAGTTTAAACACATTTTAGAGGCCTCGCCTTCCCTCCATCTCTCTATCTGCTCTCTCTCCTGCTCTGCCATTACGGAGGTACCTTGTAAAAAGCCTTCAACAAATCAGCAATTGCCTCAGTCAGTCACGTAGCCAGCCTGTAACACAACCAATCAGCCAGCAAGCCAGTCAATCAACTTAACAACCAGTCCATCATTTAGCTGGTAAATCAAACTGACAGTCAGTCAGTCAGGCAGCCTGCTGGCCAGTTTCTCACCTCCTCCCTCCCTCTCCCGCTGCCTTCCCTTTAGGGCTGTGCTGCAGTGGCACTGCGTACCACGGGACCTTTTCAGCAGCGCTCCTATGATGTTGGTTTCCAACAAGCTAACATCTATTAACACCCTCCCGGTTTATATCTCCCTCTCTCCCAATCTCTTTTACAGCCGCCCTTCCTCTGCCTCCTCTGTCTTCCTTGCTTTGTGCACCACGGGGACCATTTTTTTGCCGTGTCCTTACAATGCAGGTTCAACACTGCTAGCGACCATTACCGATCATTAAAAATGGATAGAATAAGAACGATGCTTCTGGAGCAACGATAGCCTGTGGCCAATGCATTTATACTCAGACGCACACACATGCTCAGTCTAAAAATGCATAAACACAGATTTATACACAAACATGCCGGCTGTTAATGTGGACACACATAGAAATCTTCAAAACACACACATACACAGGGCTCCAACAATAAACACCCCTCACTGACAGCCATGTTTGTACACTATGCCTGTGCTAATTTGCACATACAAACTTCCACACTTTATGGAAATACAGTTTAAATACCTTCGCATGGACACACTCATACAAGCAAATACACCCACTCATGCAAACTTGTGTAAACAAGCAAACACTTATACACATACATAAACAAATTCAAGACTAGCACATTCACTTCAACTTGCAACACTACATTAATATGACACACCGCTTGTACAGCGTCCGCATGGCTGCACACAGAAAAGCTGTGTACACACACACATGATGTCGAGATACAGTGGCGCGCACACTTTTAGCTTACGCATGGACATTTACACACAAAAGGGCACTCAAGCACAAAATAATCCCCTCACTGCTCCCCCCTAACACACACACACACACACACACACACACACACACACACAGATCTAACCCTAACCCTAAGCATTTTTCTCTTGAAGGCCGACACAAACACTCACACTCGCAGACAGTTTAAAGTGATTCATCATCTGCGGACTTTTCAACTTTTTACAGATACAGTGGTAAGACAGCTCTCGCACACTTTGCAGAGCGGTGAATCCGTTAATGTGAGCGACAGCTGCATTAGAACACTGGACTGCTCAGCAGATAAGTGGAGTACATATAATTTGACTAAAAACACAAGTGAGAGAGGAGACAGAGACACTAATAAACAATCTGAACCCTTTGCCAACCTGGAGAGTAATTATTACCTTGGCTCTATGTATTTCTTTCTGTGTGTCTCACTGTCTCGCTCTCTCCCTAAAATCACATTAATGGATGAAAGTAGCTTCTGCTGCTGCTGACTCGTCGCTTTGAAATGGAAATGTAACTCATTGGCTCCATATGTAGAGCGCGCATACACACACACTCATACTGTACACGACACGCAGACACACACACACACAGAGCGTAGGTGTGCTGGAACAGTGTGTCTCTCTCACGCACACACACACACACTATGCCCTTAAACCATGGAACTAAGCGAGAGAAAACTGAAATAACACTAATGTAACATTAACAGACACATTAGCCTGCTTAATGTTAGCCCGCTAGCCAGCCATTAGCCCACAGCTTATAGAAAATGTCATGCTAACAGAAAGGCAAAGCGGAAATAATAAAATAGCAAAAGTGCTACATTAACAGAAACATTAGCCTCTATATTCAGCGGACAGCAGCACCAAACCAACAGATACTCAGGTTTAAAGCTGCAGGGTACTACAGCAGATGGACACCATCATTCAGCTGCATACAGGATCTTTACGCAAGCTAAAAAATGTCCGCCCTGCCTAAGTGTCTTTGAGCAAAACACTGAATCCCAACTTCTACCAGCTGACCCTGCACTGTCATCAAAAAGTGAATTTCCCTACCTGGATCAGTAATTACCATATTACTTTTATCTGTGTTATTTTAGCTTGCTAGCCTTGGGGTACGCCAAAGTAAGGAACGGTTTTACATTCAGACCGACAATGGCACTACATCAAAAAAATGCAGCATCCTCATTCATTTCAATGAGACCAATGTGCTGACGCAGTGAGGCCACCGCCACAGAGGGCTCCAGCTGCTGCAGTACTTCTACAGGACTAGCTTTTTACTGAATGGCGAAGGACGGCGCTATGAGTGGGGTGAAAGATCCACTTGCTAATGGAGACTTAAATGCATTTGAACATGATGCGATTGCTTAGCTTGGAAAAAAAATTAAACAAACTGGATAAAAATCTTTGAACTGAATTGAACAAAACTAGGGCTAAATGAAATAACTACGATTAATTTCATTGTCGATTAATCTGTCGATTATTTTCTTGATTAATCGATTAGTAGTTTGGTCTATAAAATGAAAATGGTGAAAAATGTCCATCAGTGTTTCCCAAAGCCCAAGATGACGTCCTCAAATGTCTTGTTTTGTCCACAACTCAAAGATATTCAGTTAACTGTCATAGAGGAGTAAAGAAACCACAAAATATTCACATTTAAGAAGCTGGAATCTGAGAATTTTTTCGACTTTTGTTTTCTTAAAAGTTACTAAAACTGATTAATCGATTATCAAAATAGTTTGCAATTAATTTAATAGTTGACAACTAATCGATTCATCATTTCATCTTTAAATAAAACAATTTTAAATCAGCAAAGTTTTTCGTAATTTCCACCTCAATTGTAAAACCCATCCTCAAAGGAGTATAAACCGCGGTGTAGTGTCTATTTCTGACAAGCCGTCAAATTTCACTTTGGTTTGTATTTCTTCTTCTCTCTTGTAGTAACGTGGGTAGTGGGTAGAAATGGAGCAAATATTATTAAAAAAAGTTATTTTTATAAAGCGGTCACTATATCCTGACAGTAGTTCATGAGACAGGTATTCTGAAAAAAATCTTGTGCCTCTGTGTCCTCCGGTGCTCCTAATGGCATCTGCAGGATTTCACAGACCAGAGGAAAACAACCAATCAGAGCCAAGCTAGAGCCTGCCGTCTCTGAGCAGCTGTCAATCACTCGCGAACTCCGACCAAACGGTCAAACTAGGCAGCGCTGATCAAATATGAATCAATATTCTGTTACTGTAATGCCTATTTCTCTCCCCAAATGTTTTCAGAAACATCTTGTAGTGTACTGTTTAGCCGTAAAATGAGAAAGTTTGTCAACCGGAGCACAGCAAATAGGAACGCTCTCTCTCTGAACTGACCTGTGATTGGCCAAAGTGTCCCGTCACAGGTTAGATTTTTTAAAGCCTGAAAACAGAGCCATGAGGAGGTGCAGAAGTCTAGTTTTCTCTCAGAGCACTTGAATTACAATATGCTGAAAGGTTATTATGGAATTTTTGTCCAATGATGCCAAAAATATTCTGCACTGCAGGTTTAAAAAGGCCTAACAAATACCATAGATCTAGAATTAAATGGAGGCACGCATGTACTGTATATACTGTATATATCAGTGTTTCCCAAACTTTTTTTCTGGGGACCCACAATTTAAAAATTACGACCCAATTCACAATAGGCCTATGTATCCTATCCTATCGATCTATAAATCGTGAGAAGAGCAATTTTGTGCATAAATGAACGTTCTTGTCTTGACCATTTTACTGCCATTTCCAAATCACCTTATATTATCTTGAATAGGTAAACCAGCCTTTTCGAGGAGCTATACGTTTGATAAATCACAAACGTATAGCTTAGGCAGAGTTAAAAGGCTCTCGTTTTTTTCCTCTCATCAGTAAAACAAACAGAATTCATGCTAGCTTCACATATTAGATTCAAATATAAAATAGGCTACAATTATCAGAATATGAACATTCAGGCTCCCTCATGTGGCACAAAAGTGTACTGCATGCAAATATAAATGTTCAATAAAAGACTTTGGAAAAAATTCTGCTAATTTGGCGACCCTAATAAAATCTCCTGCAACCCACCTGTGGGTCCCGACCCAGTCTTTGGGAATGACTGGTATATATGACGTCAACAGTCAAAAAAGGCAAACCCTGCCTATCAAGAGGTGCTAAAAAATACTACACTGAATCTTTCTGTGTTGATAGATGAATGTCTAGAGTAACAGCTTTCATTTGTTCACAAGTTCTGAGAGGTATAGCAAGTGATGTTTGGCATCTGGAATTTGAATAAAATAGACTAGACCTCAATTTAATGCAAACATTAAACTGTAAATGTGCAGCACCACCTCTTGAACCCACTACGATGCTACCAGAATACCCTGCATCGGCGTCAACATAGCAAACGAACGGAAAGTGGTGAAAATTATGTACTTGACTGGAATTGGAAAAAATGTACCGCATCTGTTGATGTTCTTAATAATTTGTCAAATTAAATTGGGATATTGGTTGTCATGGATGTCTTGTAGCCACACCGACTGATCTTTCATTACGAACTCCAGTTGAGAGGTTCATTTCGTGCTTATTTTTAGAGCTGGCTGGCTGAGTAATCCTGTGTTATGAAATAACCCTCAGCTCCCACCACAGCGAGGCGTCTGCACCACAAGGTACAGAAAAACAGCAACAAACTGCTGTGCTAAAGTGGCCGCATTAAAAGCTCTATACCAGCCAAATGTAAAGCTTTAACCCATGATGTAAATTATACTGTAGTTATTTACAGTCTGCTACAGCACGTAGCTCATCAGGCATACATTTGGGGCTTTAATAGCATACTGTAGATCTTTATATAGATGCTGGATGCATGCAGACAACGCCAACAGTTAAAAATATGAATGTAGTGGTGTTGATTAGTTGGGTTTAAAGATTTAAAAAAAAAAACATCAACATGGTGGTTCAGAAAAAGAGCCTGACAAATAAACGAGACATGGCATTTACTCATGCATACTAATGGGTGGTAAAACGCAATTGGACCAGCTATGCAACAGCACTTTTATGATGTTCATAATTTCAAGCTCTGTCATGCTATTTCATATGATATACACATGCTCTTTTATTTCCTTATTTCATGCTGTCCTCTCTGATTTGAAACGACAGATGGATGTAAGATTCTGCTGTGTGTGATGCAGTATTTACAGCGAGCATGAAATATTCGAGTCCAGTCATTAATATCAACAGATTTTAGAGCCCTGTTTGGTCCTGCCTTTAGGTCAGCTTGGTGGATTTCCCTCCATATCTGAGGTATAAATTCAGGGTGGACAGGGTTATGATGTCATTACTTAATGCCAGACATTACTAGCCGAGCAGCACAAGATGGAAAAGTCATTCCTGATTAATCGCGTCTGCTGGGGAATACATTTTCATTTTCTATTTCACTTTGTCTCCCAGTGCATAGCAGTGCCTCTCCTTCCTCTCTGTCCCAACGTCTCTTTAACACACTTGCTCTGATCTCTGCCTCTATCTCAATCTCTCTCTCTCTCTGTGTGTCTTCACACATATTCTCCTCTGCTCTCTCTGGCCTCTCCCCCTGCATTAGTCTACTGTATGTAGGCCATGGCTCTTTTAAAAGTTCTGTCATTTGAACACCATAAAGATAGATTACTCGCTCATTTTCAAGCCAGCGTGGACGACTAAAAAATACTTTTTCCTTTCCAGCGGCACAAGCATAATGACCCATGTACACTTAACATGTACTTTGTGTGTTCTCGGATAGTTGACTCTACTCTGTGACACTATCAGTAGCAAAGTTTCACTTCACATGTTCTCTACGTATATTAATATATATATATATATATATATATATATATATATATATATATATATATATTTATTTAAATTTCAGAACTTGTGGGAATAAAAAACAAATGGTTCATTGCTTCCAGTACTCATTAGGTCTCTCTGTAGCTCTCTCGATCTATCTCCACTGTATCTCTCTTACACACACCACGTCTTTGCTCTCCATTGAACTGTGTACTCTGTGGTAGTTAAATGTATTGAAGAGTGTGTGTATTCTCTGGTCTCACTAGACAACTAGAAGGACTCTCAAGTACCTGAAAATCATCAGTACTCAATGAGATGTCTCGCTCTGTCTGTTGCAGGTGTGCGTACACACACACATTCAGGGTCTCATGCTCTTTTCTCAAGCTCAGCTTGTTTGAACTGTGTGTAGACTTTGGTGTAACTGAGGGGATTCAATTATTATACAAGCACCTGAAAACATTGACCAAAATGTCTCTCTTTCTGTGTGTGTGTGCCTTTAAGTCTGTCTCTCCCACGTAGAGGTGAAAGTGCTCCCATGCTTCTCATACATAGGAAGCAGAAAATTATTTAAATACACATCACCACACACAGCTTTTTAAATTTAAAGTAAGCTGCAAAGAAATGTATCATCGACGCACCTGCACAAGCACAGAGACACCCTCAAATGTGCACACATGCTTCTGCATATGCATAGGCACTGTACTCATGAGAATCACAGAGCATCTGGTGAGCATGTTAACTATTGCTTTACAGAATATATCCTGCAATTATTTGAAGTCCTCTGTTTTGTTTTAGATGGAAACCTTCACCTACATGTTGAAGACCAGGTAAACTACAATTCAGCAAAATTGAAACACTTTATTTTAAGTCCCCCTATTTATAATTTATAAGCAATAAAAACATTTAATAAATGTGTTTTAACACATTATAATGTGGTTACAAGCAGATAGAAATTTTAAGTGTTTATTAATACAGTACTTTTAAACAATTATAACTTCACCTCCCAAGACATGTTTTACTATAATGTCATGTAATATCTGTTTCTACAGCAGCTTCCACTTACAGGTTTCCACAGGAGGAGTTTTAGTTGTTAAAGGTGCTAAATACAGGATTGGGAGCATTTCTATTGCCTCTGCATGGCTCTCAACATGGCGACGGCTGAGCTTGTAGATCGCAGCTAACGGTGCTAACAGTGCTTACCTGAGGAGAAACCGGAGGGTTGGCGCTACGCTTCCGCAATGGCACCGTCAGTCGGGACGGCGTTATCAGCTGTAACCGCCGTATGAGAGCAGTGCATAGCGGCGGCCGTGAGCTAGCCAGTGGGGCACGCTAACATGCTCAAACATAGGCTAAAAGCACACGCCGCCGGCCCGGCAATGTCAACAAAGGACGGAGAGGCTCAGATTACAACACACACAGAGGGAGAGTGACTTCATCCTCTGCTCAGTTAGACATTACTCCTCTATATCTTTATGTAGCAAATAGTTGTTTGATGCTATATTAATGCTCTGGTTATAGACCAATGTTTCCCACGTGTATTTCCTGGGGACCCACTTTTAGAAAAACGACAAAAACCATCACTACCCAATTCACAATAGGCCTTATATATAAATCGTGAGAAGAGCGAATTTTTGCGTAAATGTCATTTCCGCATCACCTTATATAATCTTGAATAGGCAAACCAGCCATGTTGAAGAAATATACGTTTGATAAATCACAACTTTGTATTATGCATGTTATTGAAAACATAAACACATGTTAAATACTTTATGAATGAAACCAAAAAAAATGTTTTTAGGCTGAGTTAACAGGTTATCTCATTCTTTTCTTTTCCTCTCATTTGTTAAACATTATACATTTATGGGGAGTTAAGAGGCTCTCATTATTTTCTCATCAGTAAAACAAACAGAATGTATGCTAGCCTTCAATATTAGTCTCAATGTTATAAGTAGTAGGGCTGGGTGATATGGAGAAAATCAAATATCACAATATTTTTGACCAAATACCTAGATATCGATATTGTGACAATATTGTACGGTTGACCATTGGTGTTTTTACAAAATATTTAGACAATGTGATTTTTTATAAATAATCATCAGCAATGTAAATATAATGACTAAGTGGGTAAAGGCAAATAACAGAACCGCTAGAACAGTCTGGTAAGTTCAGAGAATCACATCACTTTACTGTAATGCAGCCTTTAAAGCCAGAAAAACACGCATGCAGTATTACGATATTAAAGTATCCAAAATCTGAGACGATATCTAGTCTCATATAATATTGATATATTGCCAAACCCTAATAAGTAAGCTACAATTATCAAGACAATACAAACAATCAGGCTCCCTCATGTGGTTCAAAGGTGTACTGCAGATAGAAATGTTAAATAAAAGAATATGGAAGAAATTCTGCAAATATATTTGGTAACCCTAATACAATCCCCTGCGACCCACCTGAGGGTCCAGACCCACTCTGTGGAAATTACTGGTATAGAGCACCTTTAACAAATATATTCTACATACTTATCTGCTTGCAATTACATTATAGCGCGTCATAAACCATTTATCACATGTTTAGAAACTGCTTATAAAGGCCCTAATAGAGGGACTAAAAGTAAAGTGTTCTACTCTTCTAAGTTCTTCTCAAATATATGTGGTAAATATCATATACACAAGGTCCATTTACTCAGCTAATCACATAGCTTTCCTCCGTATCGCAAGGCGAATAGAGTTAGCTTAGATGTCAGCATGTGACCTCAGTGTAGGACCTCTGTCATATGATAACGGCTGATCATGTATGAGGAGGAGATCATAACACAGTAAAGACACGTGAGCAGGTTCCATTCACTGAAGAAGGCCATGGAATATGGTCAAAAGTTGCTTCAATAGCTAAGTAAGTAGTCCTTGCTTTTAGAATATTTACCACATACAGTATACTGTACAGTGTGTGTCCCCAAGGTCAAGAAAAAATAAAATACTTATATATATATATATATATTCATAATAACTGTCTGATATATACACTTATTTCATTCTTTCACATTTTATTATGCTTTCTGAATTTTCACAAGTTTCATTGGAACATTTTTTCACACGTCCTCTATATATCTAATACCCTCAGTTTTATGTACCTACTGTGAATGTGAATTGGGCAGATAGCTCTGTTTTAATTAGCCATCTTCTCATCCACAGGAACAGTGTGTGTGTGTGTGTGTGTGTGTGCGTGCGTGCGTGCGTGTCCATTTCCCATGTGTCTGATATTAGTATGCCAGGCAGGGGGACAGAGAGCTAGTCCCAATATCTTGTTGTTTGGCATTGATTCAATGTCAGCTAATTGTCACCGTGTGTGTGTGTGTGTGTGTGTGTGTGTGTGTGTGTGTGTGTGTGTGTGTGTGTGTGTGTGTGTGTGTGTGTGTGTGTGTGTGTGTGTGTGTGTGTGTGTGTATGAGCGTTCAGGTCTTAATGCCCTCATAAGGATATAAACATTAAAAAGCTTCGGAAACAGAGACATTTAATCAGTCCTCACTTTGAAAAGGGAATGAAAATACGTCACTAAAATGTCCTGTGTATGTGTATGTGCGTGTGCGTGTGTGTGTGCGTGTGCGTGTGCGTGTGTGTTTATTTTCCCTAAGTGAACAAGTGAGTGTGTGAGTGTGAGTGATTAAACAAGGGCTTCATGGTCCCAGTGGGGGTCTAAAATGAAGTTCTCAGACATGTTATTCTCAAACGTGTGTGTGTGTATGCACATCACTGAGTGCCAAAAATGTCTTTTGTACAGTCCCCTGTAGAGTGTAGTTAACAATATATCAATTATATAAGCACGAGCTGGGTTTTATGGGAATTATAATCACAGTTGGACATTTGGACGTTTCGCGGCTGAAACCTGTTGATGAGTGAACTGAATGTATTTTTTCTCTCTGTCACAGCTTTTGATAAAGAAGCACAGTTTGGCAGCTAAACATATGAAAATATTGTACAGGAGTAGGACAGTATTATTACAATAATACTAATCCAATAAGAATAATGATGATTCACGATTAGCATGATTTTTGTATCTATTTTTACCTATAATGTTGCTCATTCCAATTTTTTTTTTTTTTTTAAATAAATTCTTAAGTGTGTATTTAATTGAGAATTAGAGCCTTACTTCAGTGTAAAAGGTGCTTTTCTTATTATTTTATTATGATTTATTATATAATAATATTACTAACATTATTGTTACTATTATTTTATCATGTATTATCATTATTATTTATTATGAATTATTATTATTACTACTGTTAAATAATATAATTATGTATTATTATTATTACTATTATTATTATTATTATTATTATTATTATTATTATTATTATTATTAATATTATTATTTTTATTATTATGTGCTACAATTGACAATTACAGAAAATAATTAATGTGCTGATTATCAAAAGAATCCCTAACGTCATTGTCAAAACAAGAACAGAAACATCCTTTTATCGAAGCTCACTGAGGGATTGAGATATAAAGACATAAAAAGAAAATAATAATAATCACTAGAATCACAAAAAGTCAGTTTAATAGACGTTTCCCTCCATCTTCATGCTGCCTGGCTTGTTTATTTGCACTTCAGTTCATGTCTGAAGATACCTGACTTTTTATGACATTTTTAAGTGACATTTCCAGACAATCAATAATTAGTTGTGTGTTGGAATTTAAAGTGCGACATCACATTTAAAAGGCTGGCAACCATCTGGGGTTTGAGGTTTGACGAAATAAATTATTGCCACTCTCCGTCTGTCTTTCCAGATGTCAGTCTGCCCTTTAATTTTCTCTTGCTCTGTTTTTCTGGGTGTTGAACTCTTCAATAACTACAATAGCTGCAGGTATGCCGCACATCACACGGTAATAATGTGACACGAAAAGCTTCACTTGTGGCCAAGGTCAGGGTTTTTAGATGTTGCATTAAAAAAGTAAATTGCATGTGACATGTTCTACATTTTCTTGGTTTAAATTGATAATCTAATATAGAATCTGCATCATGCATACTGTAACTCTAAAACTGCTTATGATTGTGGGGGAAATAAATGCAGATTTTAAAGCTGATAAACAACGTAGGAAACGCAGACACAAACAAGCGCACACACAGATTGGAGTGAAAGATGAACCGCAGGTGATAAGAAGAAGCAGTCAATCGCAAACAGCTTAAACGCGCCATCATCGTATTCATCAACATTCACAATTCTCCCGCAATCACACTTCTACTCAAATTCCTTCATTTCCAGGTTGACAGCCTGCATGTTTGGCAGGGGAATACAGATAAAGATAACTCTACCAAAAACACACACAAACACAATAGAAATGCACGCCCAGAGATAGATCAGTGGTAAGGGAAATGAATGGGCACTACACAAGAAAAAATGCTGTTACACACAAGCAATTATCAGGAATTTTAACACTGCTGGAAACAATTTTGTTCTGTATCGCAGAGGGAGTAAATCTGACAGATGCATATGTGTGTGTGTGTGAGAGAGAGAGAGGAAGAGATTGAGAGAGAAATACAGATCATTGAGAAAGAGAGGGAGGAGAAGTGCACACAGAGACGCTATTGATAAACAAAGTGACAGTAACGCTCCCACCAAACGAGGAGAATGTTAACACTTTCTTCTCTATCCATCTATAGCACGAGGAACCTCCGTGGTCACTAAATCCCCACCAACACAGACCTGCTGGGCTGCCGACACACAGCGTTAATCCCCTGTCATACCATCAGACTCTACCACAGCCACTGAGACAACTGCTCCTCTGTGTGTGGTGACTCCACAAAACCATGTTATACAATGAGCATGGGATTTCCTGTCTAAATGCCCTCCAGGAGAAATTTCACCCCATCTCTCTCTGTCCAAGTCTGCTCATTTGTAGGGATGCACCGAGACCGATACCGGATCGGATATCAGTGACAATGGGGCCGGTCTATTAAATTTCAATTCTATGTTTATATACTATATATATTATATACTGAAATTTCAATTTATGTTTATGTTTTGACCAATTTGTTGCTGCATTAAAAAGGTTTACACCGGAATAGTAATACCTATTAATTTTGAAGACCTTTTGCCAAGTTGTTGGTGTGCAATTTATTATTTTAATAATAAATAACAATTCACTAAATATATATTTATTTGTTACAATTTGTTTTACAAAGTTAGGAAAGCAATGTTTAAGTCAAGCCTGATGTTTCCTAACACATACCAGAATGATCCCAGTTACTTCCACATATACAGTTTATTATTAAACGCTGGTATCGGATCAGTACTCGGTATTGGTAGAAACCCAAACCCCAAGTATCGCTATTGGGAATGAAAAAGTCGGATTGGTGCATCCCTATTCATTTGTAGACAGTAACACAGGTTATTGAGTTAGTTAAGATTTGTCAAATACCAAACAAGATTTGTAACTGTTTCTATACCAGATGTGACCCCCCTCATTGCTGTCTACACCTGGAGAAACTACATGAAGTCTGCTTTAAGTGATTGATTTTGAAGTTTATTTATTTTGATGATCTGCACAGCGTGGAGGCCCCCAAAAAAATGAGCATGCCTACACTGTTCCCCAGATGTAATGGCCTACTGTGTCCAAGTTGGGCACTGCACTCGCTTTCTCTCACGCGCACACACACGCGCACACACACACACACACACACACACACACACACACACACTAACCCACTGTGCGTGCATGCTCTCATTCTCTCTTTTGCACTCGCTATCTCAAACACGGAAAAGGACACGCCATCCCCAAAGAGGCGAGCGCGCACGCACACGCACACACACACGTAACTCTCTCTCTCTCACACACACGTAACTGTCTCTCTCTCTCACTCACTCACACACACACACACACACACACCAGCGTTGTCCGCAGCAACGAGACGTAACGAATTAACCGCCTTTCTTTTCCCTCTCACTCTCGCGTGCGCGCTCACACGCAAACAAACCAACCTGCGAACATCCCGATGCCCTCCAACACACGCGCGCACGCACACACATATGCAGGCATGCAAGCGCTGCGGGCACGCACGCAAACACACAGACAGACAAGCCGTAAAACCTCCAGAAACTCACCCTTGGACGGGGAGAAACCCCCGAAGAGGAGCCCCAGCAGGAGGAGAAGCGGGAGGTCGCGTCTCAGCCTGCCCGCTGTCTCTCCATTCAGCCTCCTCCTCCTCATCAGCAGCATCTCCGGCGCTCCCAAATCCCTCATTTTTGCTGTTAAATAAATCCAAGCTGGCTTTAATGTTAAAGCCTTCTCCCCACCTTGCCGCTCCGCTTGGCTGAAGGAAGCGGAGGGGGGTAAAAGAGGACGGCCGCCCCCCCTCCTCCTTTTTCTTTCGTTTTTAACACAAAAAAAATAATAATAATAACACCCGAAGATCAATCACGGATACCCCACACACACATGTCCATGTTAACGTTTGGACAGGATAACCGGTGACGGGTTGTCGGTCTGAGATCGGGCAACACGCTGCTGGTGTGAGCTGTCATAGCAGAGACCGGAGGACCGGAGGAGAGAGACGGAGAGATGAAGAGATTCAGTGAAGGAGAGGAGAGAGGTGGTTGGTAGGTCCGCACAGCACGGCGAGCGAGCGACGACTGAGAGAGAGAGGGAGGATGGGAGAGAGAGAGAGAGAGGGAGGGAGAGAGAGAGAGAGAGAGAGAGAGAGAGAGAGAGAGAGAGAGACGCAAAGAGAGAGAGAGAAAGAGAGGCTGGTCTGGGAAGTAAAAGAGAGGGAGGAAAAGTGGAAAATAGTGGAGAAGAAGAGAGAGGGGGAGGAAATGGGGAGAAGTAAAGACTGGAGAGGGAGGGAGGAAGGGATGAGAGGAAAGAAGGATGAGAAAGGGGGGGATTTCAGGGGAGGGCGAGAGAGGAAAGACAGTGAGAGGGAAAGAGAGAGCAAGGAAAAACGGACGAAGAAGAGAGGAGGGAGGAAAGACAGACGGGTTTAAGAAAGATAGACAAACAGGGAGGAAGGAGGGCAGATGAATGAAAGGAAAAAAGAGGAAAGAAGGACAGACATTTCAGGAAAAAGGAAAGGGAGGAAGGAAGCATGAAAAGAAGATAGGGAGGAGAAAAGGAGGTGGAACAAGAAGTGATGGATGAAATGAAAGAAGCAGGAAGAAAGCAAAAGATTTCAGTAAAAGGAGAAACAGAGAGAGAGAGGGGTGTAAGAAAGATGGCAGGAGGGAGTCGGAAAAGATGGAGCAGTGGAAAGAGGAAAGGGAGGAAGGAGAAAAAGAATGACAGAGAGTTAGAGAGAGGAAGAGGAGAGGGGAGGAGGGCAGGGAGAACAATTTCAGGAGAAAGAAAGGGGAGAACGAATAAAAGAGAGATGTCAGGAGGGAGTCGGAAAAGACGGAGCAGTGGAAAGAGGAAAGGGAGGCAGGAGGAAAGAGATTTCAGGTGAAAGAAAGGGGAGAGAGGATAAAAGAGAGATGACAGGAGGGATTCAGTAAAGACTAAGTTAGGGAAGGAGGAATCGGATGGAAGGAAGAGAGAAAAATAGGAAGAAGAAGAAAGAAAAAGGGAGGGACAAAAGGTAAAAGAGGGATGAAAGGAAATGGGAAGGCTAAAGAAAAGAGAGGGAGCAAGGGAAGAGAGGAAAGAAGAATGAGAAAGGGGGGATTTCAGGGGAGGATGAGAGACAGTAAAGGAATGAGAAGGAAAGAGAAAGGAAGGAAAAACGAATGAAGAAGATAGGAGGGAGGAAAGACAGACAGGTTTAAGACAGAGATAAACAGGGAGGAAGGAGGGCAGATGAATGAATGGAAAAGGGAGGGAAGAAGGACAGACATTTCAAGAAAAGGGAAGGGAGGAAGGTGGCTTGAAAAGGAGAAAGGAAGGAGAAAGGGAGGAGAAAAGAACAATGTAAGGTAAAACAGAGGGAGAGGTGGAGCAACAAGTGATGGATGAAATGAAAGAAGCAGGAAGAAAGCAAGGGATTTCAGTAAAAGGAGAAACAGAGAGAGAGAGGGGTGACAGAAAGATGGCAGGAGGGAGTCGGAAAAGATGGAGCAATGGAAAGAGGAAAGGGAGGAAGGAGAATAGAGGGACAGAGAGAAGGGGAGAGGCAAAGAGAGAGAGAGGGTAATCGGGGAAGTAAAAGAGAGGGAGGACAAGTGGAAGATAGGGGAGGAGGAGAGAAAGGGGGAGGAAATGAGGAGAAGAATGAGTGACTGAAGGGGGAGGGAGAGAGGGGAGAGAGAGGGAAAAGGGACGAGAGGAAAGAAGGATGAGAAGGGAGATTTCAGGGGAGGGCGAGAGAGGAAAGACAGTGAGAGGGAAAGAGAAAGGAAGGAAAAACGAATGAAGAAGAGAGGAGGGAGGAAAGACAGACAGGTTTAAGAAAGATAGACAAACAGGGAGGAAGGAGGGTAGATGAATGAAAGGAAAAAGGAGGGAAGAAGGACAGACATTTCAGGAAAGGGGAAGGGAGGAAGGAAGCATGAAAAGGAGATAGGGAGGAGAAAAGAACACCGACAGAGGGAGAGGTGGAGCAAGAATGGATGGATGAAATGAAAGAAGCAGGAAGAAAGGGATTTCAGCAAAAGGAGAAACAGAGAGAGAGAGCAGGAGAGAGGGGTGAAAGAAAGATGGCCGGAGGGAGTCGGAAAAGACGTAGCAATGGAAAGAGGAAAAGGAGGAAGGAGAAAAGAGGGACAGAGAGAGAGAGGGTAGTCGGGGAAGTAAAAGAGAGGAAGGAAAAGTGGAAGATAGGGGAGGAGGAGAGAAAGGGAAGGAAATGAGGAGAAGAAAGAGTGACTGAAGAGGGAGAGAGGGATCAAGGGAGGAAGGGATGAGAGGAAAGAAGGATGAGAAAGGGGGGATTTCAGGGGAGGGCGAGACAGGAAAGACAGTGAGGGGGAAAGAAAAAGGAAGGAAAAACAAATGAAGAAGAGACGAAGGGGAAACAGAGAGAGAGGGGTGAAGGAAAGATGGTAGGAGGGAGTCGGAAAAGACGGAGCAATGGAAAGAGGAAAGGGAGGAAGGAGAAAAGAAATGTCAGGAGAAAGAAAGGGGAGAAAGACTTCAGTAAAGACTAAGTTAAGGAAGGAGGAATCGGATGGAAGGAAGGGAGAAAAAGAGATAGAGAAAGAAAGACAAAATGGGGAGAAAAAATGTAAAACAGGGATGAAAGGAAAGTGGGAAGGCTGAAGGAGAGAGGAAGGGATGAGAAGAGCAAGGGAGGGAAAGGGGGAAGGGGATGGAGAAGAGAGGAAAGGAGGGTGAAAAAAGGGATGGAATGAGAGATGAGGAGCGAGGACAGATTCAGGGAGGAGAGGGGGTGAAAAAGGGTGGAAGAGAAAGGGATGTGACATATGAAGGGAGGAAAGGAGAGGAGGTCAAAAACAAGGGATCGGGAAGAGGGAAGGATGAAAGAAAGGATGAAGTCATAAGGCTAGGAGAGTGATGGAGAACACAAGAAGTGGGAGGAAAAGGAAATGGGAAAGGGTCATGAAAAAAAGAGAAGAAGCAGAGGAAAAAGTGACAGGTTGAAGGGGAACGGGAGGAAAGAAGAGAAGGACAAAGAAATATGAGAAAATGAGGTAAAAGGCAAACAAAAAAAGACTCAAAGGAAAGAAAGGGGAAGGAAAGAGCTGCATGGGGGGGAGAGTATCTCACACACACACACACATACACACAATATACTTCCAAGCACATTTCCAGACTATAATTTGAGGTCACATGATGTTAAACACAAAAAAAGCATCACCCTCTCCTTCTTGCCAATCAATCTCAGTGCCATATAAACACCACTCTGAATCTATAATCTCTATAACTGTGTGTGTATGTGAGTGTTTGCCACCCAAACGGAGCCACGAGCCAGTTATTGATCCCCGGTCCCTGGTGGCATGTGCAGAGGATCACGCTAACAAGATTACAACGCTACAAACACGACGTGGAGACTTAGCCCGCTGAGCCACCGAGACGACCAACAGCAGCAGCAGCGTTCAGAGGCAAATGCAAATTACACGTCACTCCAAATTTGGCCCATTACAGTATTTCACAGAAGGCGTCACCTCATGCTGTCACACAATGCATAAGCAAAAGCTAGTGAGTGGGTGCCCTAAGTATAGACTCCGAAAAAGTGACATAGCTTTTAGTTTTTGGAGAGATTTTTCAGAGTTTAGATGAGGATTTACCACTTGTTGCCATCTTTTTGGCAGTTACTGAGCCAATCAAGAAAACACCCTGTTAAATGTACCATCCCTTTAGTCTTAATATCTTTTTAATGTAATTTTTTTTTTTTTTTTTTTAAATCATCATTACAGAACAACATAAAGAAAATAATTGTATTTTAGCATTGTTGTAATGGATTTTTAAAAGCTAGCATCTAGCGGTCATTAGTGGTACTGCATCTTAAGGTAATGGCCCAAGTGGATACAAGTCAGCCTCTTAACCCATAAATGAATCTACTAAAATGTTTCCAGATACTAGGGCTGGGACGATACACCTATCTCCCGATTCACGATACTTTGGTGCCGACTCGATATGTATTGCGATTTTTAAGTATTGCGATTCTACAAGTATTGCGATTCGATATATTGCGATTTTTGTTAACTTTTTTAACACTAGACCATCGGAAAAAGTTGAATCATACACTTCTAGGGACTTTAACTTTGGAAAATATCTAACTTGATACAGGAAAAATGTTTGATTTTCAGCAAGTATGTAGTCAGAGATGTCCTGAAGTCAAATATATGAGTCATTGTCAGGGATTATTACACGGCTTTGTTGAATAGTCGATTCTGATTGGTCAATCACGCTGGTCTGTTATTTCTTTATAGCAGACCGTTGCTATGTATAACAGACCTTTGCTATATACCGTTGCAGTTCTGATGTCGGACTCTGGCGGACCGTTTTTGTGTCAAATTATTGATTTCTAAAGTAAGTAGCCGTGTAATAAACGGGATAATAAACAGCTAGCAGATCATTGTTGTGAAAGAAACCCCTTCAGGGCGATGCAAAAACCTTCCGCTTCGCGTTGGGGCGCGTTGGCACAACAATGACCGGCTCGCTGTACATTATCCCTTACTTATTTATTAATACATTTCCCTCACAAATTAGTGGTATTTTCTTTTAATTTATAAGGGACATAATGTTTTAAACTACTGGTGAATATAATCCAATCAAACTTATTTCCACATATATGTATTTTGTATATACAGTTCCTTTGGTTAACACCTTATTTTGAAAACCGGACGTAGTCACACGTATATACTTCCTCTAACTTCTCCAAGGTCGTCGCTAGCTCTCCTGCTTCGTTCTCTTTATACATCCATGGTCAGCTCCACCGGGGCCGTTTGAATGCATTTAACATAAATGTCAGTATACGGATGCTATACAGTTGTAGCGTCGGCCGATTTGACCACGGAGATGCGAGTGGCGGCTGGCTTGACCACACGTTACCGCAATACGATATTGTTTCCTGTCCATAATAGAGTTAGCATGCAGCTTTAGCCATGATGTCTAGCACTGCTTTTCCTGGTAATGTGTGAAACCCAAAGTGTTTCCACACTTTACTATGTTACGGATTTAAAAAGGGAGGGTGTTTTGGTGACGGATACGGAACAGATATGACGTCGCGTTACTCAGACTACAACAATAAAAGCTTATTAAAAGCATTAAAAAATCAACTTCAAATTCGTAAAAAAAAAATGCGATACATAGGTGAATCTATTTTTTTCCCCATCCCTATCAGATACATTTGCATTTGTTGCATTTACAATATTGGAATAATCAGAATACACTCATGTTGCAAGCTAGTTCAACATGAACAAACACTGAATTTGAGCTAATCCTCACCCCTAAACAGCACCCTTGGGTCCTCTGACCACATGTTACAGGATTTATAGGCTACAGCCGCTTGTTTTGGCTTTAAATAGTTTTCATAATAGATTTGTTGCTAATCTCCCACAATGTTAATCCACACTGATTTAGTTCCACTTGGCAACTTCCTTCCTCCTTGCACAGATAGTTAACCATCTCAACTCACAGCCTGTGTGTGTGTGTCAGGGCATGTCAGTGCATGTGTGTGCCACATGGGTTTATACAGTATGTGTGTGCTCGGGTGTTGTGCTGCATGTGTTAGTATGAGTGTGTGTGTGTGTGTGTGTGTGTCTGTGTGTGTGTGTGTGTGTGTGTGTGTGTGTGTGTGTGTGTGTGTGTGTGTGTGTGTGTGTGTGTATGTGTGCGTGTGTGTGTGTGTGTGTGTGTGTGTGTGTGTGTGGGTTGAGCCATTTCACAGCATTACTGTGAGTCATCCATCAAGCTGGTAGCTCTCTGTGCATAGGGTTAGTTTAGTCATTTTATATATATTTATGAAAACATTTTTTACATCTACTGGTGGGAGTCTTCATAACAGCATACGCTCCTAAAGAGACTGTCGTTTTCAACCTAGACAAGAGTGCTGTTTGACACAACACACATCTGCTGCTGCTCTTCAACAGACAGGGAGACAGAGGGGAGGCAAGGAGACAGGATGGGAGACAGACAGATAAACACATATATGGACAGATACTGTAGGTAGACAGAGCATTAGAGAGAGAGAGAGATAGATAAAGATATATAGAGAGAGAGCATCCATACAGCACCATGGACAGCTCTCTTCTACAGCTGAGTGTAGTCAGGCTGCCATCTACTGGTCAAAGATAGACTGCAGGAGAAAGACAACTTTAAAAAGAGGAGGGAAAAAGAAAAGAGTGTGAAAGTATAAACTGAAGTTTATGTACATTGCTGATCATGAATCAGTACAGAATGAATCAGAACGAAACATAATTAACCATCATTTCCCTGTAGAGTTGGTGATATCCCGTGCATCCCTTTTTTGTCCAAAGGCGTCACTGTGTGAGTACATTTGAATGTGGCAGATTAAAGAGAGGTGAAGTCCCACCGCTTTCGGTGGACCACCATGGGATCTTATTTCGGAAATAATATGAATGGCGAGAGAGAAACATGCTTTTTATCCTGTTTGAATTGCGCCATGAATCACACATATGATGTTTGTCAATTTAAAAGATAATTTTGCAAGTCAAGAAAGACGCAGTTTGTTGTAAAACTGTTGTAGTAAAGTATAAGTATAAGAAAGACTACACACCCAAAAGTTGCGTAAGTGACGTCTCTCTTCCTGAAGCTACGATGCCTGTGTGTTTCCTACTGGGATGAACTCACACCAGCAACGGGTCTCGCTTGTTCTTTCGCTTCCTGGCTGATAAAAAGACCAGGAGTCGCTAGATAAGTCACATCAGGTAAGATAACGTTACATCTGTTAGCTAGCTAGCTAACTAGTGTTGGTGACGTATATTGTGACGAGAGATGTAGTTCACTGAGCGGTTTCACACAAAACTGAATGATACAATGACAAACCTACTACAAACTGTGACTTTCTTGACTTGCAAAACTTTTCAATTGACAAACATCATGTGTTGATTCATGCCACAATTCAAACGGGATCAAAAACATATTCCACCGGAAGGGGAGGAACTTTGTCTCTCTATTGTTAAGAAATTCTCCCATATGTTCCCATATACAGTAGCTCAGCAGTAGCAACTTGTCCCCATTCAAATCCATAACAGCACACGGCTATAATGCAGTAGTTCAGAAGCAGCCTAAGCTTATGCTGTAGCTTGCTGCTGGGCTCTGGTATACTGTATGTACTACTCTGAAGAACACCTCTGAAGAAGTGTAAAGGAGCAGTTTCATTAAATAAAAGCTACAATTATCCTGATGATGGTCTGTCATGATGTGGTTACTGTGCTAAGGCATGAGGTGCAGCCAAGAATATTTCTGCTATAATATCAGCTAGAACAAGTTGGAGATCTAACTTTAGAGATGTACTGCTGTACTCAATGTATAAAGTCAGTAACCATGGAAACCTTTAACAGTTTCTTTAGGTGCATATGCAAACAAGGAAATCATTAGCAGTTCCTTTAAATACATATATGCACTGAGAACTAATGATACCATCCAGGGTCTTGTACTTTATTGTGAATAGACAAAAACAGAAGAAAAGCAGGTGCTCTCATTCACCCTCTACTGCGAGGAACTGCTAACCTTACAGCAGAAACTGTGGGGGAGAAATAAATTGCAAACCAGTGTCTACACTGACATTAATTGAAAATAGAATACATTCTTAAAGAAAATATTGCCTACCACCACTGCAGATATATTTGTTTGTTTTGTTTTTGACCTCATTATGCAAAAACGGAAAGTACATCCAGGCTTAAACTATATTCCTCTTTAATGATTCTTATGAGAAAAAAAAGATTGGTTGCTTTGATAATGGTGTTTGCAACTTTTTCATATGAGGTGTGCCAGTTTTTTTACTGTGTATTCATCTTTTTAAATAGAAAACATTCTTGCACCTAAAGATTACATGAAGCAAGACTTACATTAGATGTTAAATGTAGCACCTTTATATAGCCCCTGACAGAAGTAAATATGCTCGATAGGTTTATTATTAAAGATTCCAGGCCCGCATCCCTAATTATTTTAACGACCCATAATTACACAGGACAGACTGGAAACATAATTAAGTTACAACGATGGAAAATACAGTAAATTAAATGTTATAGCATTCAAACCACAGGTGACTTAATGGATATGACTGTGTTTGGTAATTACTGATTACAATACACACACAGAGGACATATAATTGTCTTGTGATCAATAGTTGTTATTAGGTATAAAACACTATGAAGCTGCAGCAGGGAGGCTGATCATTCTGGTAATGGTAACACACTGTAAGTGGTTAATTACAGCCTGTAATTTAACGGGTAAGCAATAATCGGTCAAAGGCGCAAGCAATCTTTTCTCCGACAATCATTTCCTTCAAAGTTCCCAGAAGAAGCGAGACTGCATTTCCACTGGAGTCTCTGGAGACCTCCGTTTTATTCGTTCTCCTCAGTGGAAAAGAAGTACTGTTGTGTGTCTCCAACAGCTTTAAAGCTTAGCATGTTTTTCGAGCTCAGACCACAGAGGGTTAGAAGTTAAAATATTTCAACTTTTAGTAAAACAGCCCTCTGCTTCAAATGGGCTCTCAATAGTCTCTGAGCAACAGCAGGAGCCACAATCGGCACTTGGCCCAACATCTGTTAAGAGCTACGGGAAGATCACAGGGTAACTGAGGATGAGTCAATGGTTGCTGTTTATCCCAAAATAATTTTTTGTGGAAAGTGTCCTCCGCTTTAGACCAGAATAACAGTGAGAATCAGCAAATCATCATGTTTTAACAATTCTGATATTTTCGCAGTTGAAAAATAGTGTCACATTGCTTTTAAAATTAAGTCTTAAACCCACAAAAAAGTTAAATTTATTGTAAACTTAAACACCAATCACCTTATCCAACTTAATTTCTATCTTGATGTCTTTTCAGGCACGAAGCCTAAAAGTTAAATTAATTTGAAAAAATACTGGCAGCACTCAGTTTCATCAAATAAAATAATGGAGGGAAAACAGATTGCAAGTTGTAATCACCCTCTGACAACAGCTCAACAACAGCTCAGAAAAAATAAATACTGTATCAGTTATTTATAGGGATGTATTAATTATGGATATAAACAAGTTTACACAACGATTAATGGCATATAAATCAACCTTTTATTTGAAAATAATATAAAGTGCAACTTCAGGACCCGCTGCTTTAGTTCTCAAGATACAAGGTAGTGCAGTATTTAACAAAAAAAACCAATGCAACCAACTCCTCTTCAGGTCAGATGAACAGTGGTTTAACCACCTGCTTCTGTTCTCATTTTCAATATAAACAGTAGAGCAATAGTATTGGCGTCTCAGTAAGTGCGTGGAAAGATTGGTCGTGTTGCCGTTGTATTTTATCTGGCCTTTGCATATTCTGCAAACAGCGAGCGATTTATCAAGGACATCTCCCTTTTTGCAAAAGCCGAAATGTTTCCACACGCTCAACCTCAAACGCAGCTTGAAGATATCTTGCTCATCTGGCTCTTCTTCGCCACCAGCCTGCTTCGTTTTGTTGTTGTCTTTCTGACATTGGCGAGGCTGGCGCACGCCGATGACATCATACACAGGGAGAGTGAACCCGAGTAACGTTTAACAGTTCTTTACTATTAAAAGTGCTAAAAAAATACATCCATATAATGTTTGTCGTGCTTCAATACAAGGTGCAAATTCTTAGTATCGATACAATAGATTATTCACCTTGCAAATCGATTTTAGATCGATATACGTCCACCGTGAAGGACAACTTGCCAAGTACCTATAGATGTAGTTGGATCGTAGGAATATCAATCGATATATCGAGATGAATCGTTACACCCCTACAAGGTATCACCTTCATGTCTCTTGTTTTGTCCAAAACCCAAAGATATTCAATGTAAGATAATATAAAACAGAAAAAGCTGGAACTAGGAAATGTTTGACAATTTGGCTTGAAGAAAAAATTACTGTCCTTTTAGGAAAAAACACAGTTGATCTTAAACGTGTGATGTTGCCCTTCATAGCACATAATGGTGGTTGTCATGGCATCTTCATTTAGCCTGCCTCCCACAAACCTCTGAGTCTGACTGAGGAGGCAGTGTGTTTTTAAATGAAGAAGTGTAAAAGGTAAGCTCTGTCAAAGGCTTTACAGATAAACCAGACTACCATCTACACCCAATTATATTGTACTCTGGGTTCAACTAAAGGCCATGTTTTGGCACCTGTTCACAATGGGTAGCCAAATAACAAGAGCACTATTACAGTATGTTGCCTGGGCACCAGGTTCAAAAACATGGTCTTATTGTGTTTGAAGCCCAAATAGAAGTAGTAAACTACAGTATATGTTACTGAGCCAGGGCCAACGGAGGAGAGCTTTAATTGACTCAACTTGAGTCCCCACAGGTCAAGAAAACCAGTACATTTTAATGAGCACAGGTCTCAAGGTGAGCCACTATATTTATTCAACCTGACAGAAAAAGTTTAAAAACGTCTCATTCATATGAGAACAGAATGTCTAACTACTTTGCTGTGCGGGACCATACCCAAGTTGTCTTCGAGAGTCTTCCCATGAACACAAGGCACTCTGTCTGGAGGTGAATTGTGAGTTCTGTGGTGTGTGTGTATGCAGATCTGTGTGTGTGTGTGTGTGTGTGTGTGTGTGTGTGTGTGTGTGTGTGTGTGTGTGTGTGTGTGTGTGTGTGTCTCGCTGTGAGCTAATACAGAACACACCTGTTCTCCTAAGAGAGCTCAAAGTCAAACATAACGCCTTTTAGAGAAAATGACGGAAGAGGGGAGAGAATATAAAAGACGGTGAGGCAACGAGACAAAAAGACAGACAGAATTTGAGACAAAGATGAACAGGGACGTGACCACTTCCTTTGTTCTATGTTTAAAATCATTTAAAGAGATAAGGGTCTCAAGTTTAAGCTTGGCCAGCAGATTGTTCCAGGACAAAGGACCGTAGTGGAACAGGCTTGTTTTGCCAGCTTCTGTACGAATAGAAGGCACTTTAAACTGAAGCCATTTATGTGAATTTATGTGACATTATGTGATTAGAAAATGCCATCTCTGCGGTGGGGACACAGGAGTACATGACTGTGTCATCCGCATACAGATGGTACTTGCAGAATCTGAACTTCTCACAAATGTTATTAATATAAACTAGAAAAAGCAAGGGTCCCAAGAGCGATCCTTGTGGAACACCCTTCTCAAAAGTGAACGGGTCAGACGTGACGTTGCCATTTTTAACAAACTGAGTACGATTAGACAGATAACGTGGAACCACTTTGCATCCAATGCTGGCACTCAGCAAGGTGTTAATGAGTAATGGGTGGCCCACAGTATCGAAAGCCTTAGTAAGATCTATCAACAGCGACACACATGTAAGTTTTGTTGTCCATAGCTTCTGATGTCCGCAGAAAGTTCCTCAACGACCGCAGCGGCAGCAGCACATAGATCGGGGAAAAGAAGGTCAAGCAGTCGTCAAAAACACAGGTAAAACAACCTGTAGATAGAGCACAGCTGCAGCCACGGCCAAACACCCGACCTCGGACTTGACTTCAGCAACTTAAGAGTCTTATTAAAATAAGGATTTAAAATCGACTTGAAACTTTGAAGCTTCTAAAGCGTTTAAAATGCTTTCAAAATTTTGGAAATGCTGTTTTAGAATGCTGATGAGGACAGGTGACAAGACACCAAACACACAGACAAGCACACAGAGCTGCTATCGTGCCACCATCTTGGACCGAATAAGAATTCGCTCATGATGACGTGTTTATCTATTATGCCAAATGAACTTCCACTGCTAGCCTTGAACCATTTAAATAACTACTTAATACATTTGCTACTTTTCTTTGTTATCAAATGAAACTAGATACAACCAAACAGTGTAAATCTTCTTTTAAATCAGCTGAATTGTTCGTGTAAGTATTAATATTGGATTTTATTTTGATGGTACTGCCAAGGATGGAGGCTTTGCAACCATTTTGCCAAAAGAATTGTTGGCACTTCTGTAGTTCTTTTCACCAAGTGGATGATATCATAGCTCTCAGAAAGTCCCGAAATCACAGACTTGGAATTACAACTACCGGCCTGACGTGAATGTTTTTTCCGACTTGACTGTTCATAATTACAGTCTGATTGATATAACATGAACCTGGCATAATGGATTACAAAAAAGGAAGAAGTGAAGGAGAAGAATAACCATCAAGAGTGTCGAAAAGAAAAATAATGATGAAGGAAGCATCAAGAGATTGCAGTATGGCGGAAAGGACAGTGAAGAAAAAAGAGGATGGAAAAGGTGGGGTATAATGGCTCAGATGAGGCAGTGATTATGATATAGGTCAGAGAGGGAGGAGTGAGAAATAAGGAGGTGCAGAACAAAGCATATTTAACAGGAAGAGGAGGAGAGGAATAAACGTTAAATTTGTGAACATGTACTCCTCCCAATGCTAGAAACAAAAGAGTCGATGCTTGCTTGATGATGTAAGAGACAAACTCTGAACTGGTTCCATTGATAACTAGGAGGGCACTCAGGGAGCGCAGACCTCCGCCAAGGTCAAATGCTCGCAATGTTGACGAAAGTGAAAAATAATTTGTGTATCCTTCCCGTGATTCGAATCCACCAGAAAATGTAATGGCCCATGCTACACCCTTCCACCAAGTTTCATTAAAATCAGGCCAGTAGTTTTTGCGTAATCCTGCTGACAAACAAACAATCTGAACCGAAAATATAACCTCCTTGGCGAAGATAATGAATGAGAGACGGACTTAGATGCCGTGGAAGCATCCAGAGAATTTGAAGGGACACTGGCACATTGTGTGGTTCTGAGCCATTTGCACCAACCAGGGGAGAAAATGGAAAATAGGTGTAGAAAAGCAGGAGAGAAGAACTTGTGAATTAGGATGCCACTGAGTTACTGAAGGAGGGAGTGAGGTGGAAAGGGAGTGTGGGTGGAGAGAGTAAACAGATTGGGAGGAGGTGGTGATGGTAATGATGAAAGCTGTGTGAGCGTGAGGGCTGGTGGGAGGGAGTGAGGTACTGTAAAGAGGAAAGGGATGCAGAGGAGTGGTGGGGGGAGTAATGATGATGGTAAGGGATGATGAGATGTGGTTAAATGAGAAATGATTTGCAAGATGAGGAGGGAAGGAGAGGGAGCAATGAGCTCTTTCCATGAAGATCTCGGTTTAAACGTGGAGGAGGAGAGTAGAGAAGGTACTCAACAAAAGAGAAGAGGACGCTGGAGGAATAGAAGGAAGGAGTTGGAGGAGGGGGAGCGATGGAAGTGTAGAGGGTACGAGATGTATGAGTACACACAACGTGCTATTGACTGAAGGCTTTCCCCGTTAATTGCATATTCCCTATGATTGCACTGTGAATTGCTGTGCTGAATGAGAATTACTTTCTCTCACTCCTTTCTTTCAGGTAGAAAGAGAGAGACAGAAACAGGCGTCACAAAGAGGTAAGGAGACAGAACATATAGATACAGAGGTTTAGGTTACAAAAACAATTAGTGAAGTTTAGGGAAAGATTGTGGTCTTGGTTAAATAATGAAAAAGTCAACAAAGAGTTGTCCATGGTGGAATGCAATGACCTTTTCAATATTTAACCAAAGCCACGATCTTTGCTTGACCTTAACCAAGTATGTTGAGTTGCCTAAACATATTCATATAGATTTTAATCATGCTTTAGTTGCCACGAGTAAATATTGTTCAAAAACCACATGAAAAGGTTGACAGTAAATGTTTCACCAATACGCTCAGTAGTAATATTTAAGGTCAGCAGTGAACAGGTTGCAGATACAGTATAAACTAGGGCTGTCAAAGTTAATAATAACGCGTTAACGCAAACTTGTTTTAATGCCACTAATTTATTTAATGCATTAACACAATCGATCAGTTTTAAAGCTTGCGTGAAGATGCTGGTATTATATGAAACTAGAAAACTAAGGTATCCATTGCTACCAACCGTGGCATACTAGCCTGTTGCAAAGGAGGCTAAATAACGCGCCAAAGTTGCGCTAAATTTTGGCGAGGAAAAACTGGCATTGACATTTTCAAAGGGGTCCCTTGATCTCTGACCTCAAGATATGTGAATGAAAATGGGTTCTATGGGTACCCACGAGTATCCCCTTTACAAACATGCCCACTTTATGATAATCACATGCAGTTAGGGGCAAGTCATAGTCAAGTCAGCACACTGACACACTGACAGCTGTTGTTGCCTGTTGGGCTGCAGTTTGCCATGTTATGATTTGAGCATATTTTTTATGCTAAATGCAGTACCTGTGAGAGTTTCTGGACAATATTTGTCATTGTTTTGTGTTGTTAATTGATTTCCAATAATAACTATATACACATACATTTGCATAAAGCAGCATATTTACTCACTCCCATGTCGATAAGAGTATTAAATACTTGACAAATCTCCTTTTAAGGTACATTTTGAACAGATGATAAATGTGTGATTAATTGGGATTAAATATATTAATCGATTGACAGCCCTAATTATTATTTTAATTATTATTCATGTATCTATTTCTGCGATTAATCGCGATTAATCATGGACAATCATGCCATTAATCACGATTAAATATTTCAATCGATTGACAGCCCTAGTATAATTATTTTCTTATGTTGAAAAACATAATCTGGGGCCATTACTTGTCCTACAAAATGTATTTGATACTGCTAACAGGCTCACAATGACAATGCTAACATGCAGATCTAAAGCAGGTGTAATCTTTACCACGATCACCATCTTAGTGCAGCATCGAATCGTGCTAACATTTGCTAATAAGCACTTAAAGAGGAACTACGCTCATATATTACATTAGTAAACATGAACAACTCTCTTACAAATCCAAAAGCTAGAGTGCTAAAACTCAAGTTTGTGATGTCACCAAGTATGAAGTGTAGAACTGCTCCATAGACGATGAATTGGGATGTTATAGTTGACACTGAGAGCACCCAGAGGAATGTTCTGAGTATATGGTAGGCTTGCGCGGTAGCACGGCATTACGGTATACCAGGGTAATTTAGAAATACCGTCGGTATGATTTTCAATACCACCATAAATACAGATGCTCCGCTTTCTATGAATCTGTATTGATGTAATGTATTGTAGAGCACAGCACGTGCCAACAGAGGTCGGTATGGTGCAACAGGGAGCTGAGCTCAGAAAGATGGCGACTAAGTGTTTTGGGTTTAGTCAAACTACACAAGCAGTTTGTAGCCACATGATTTTATTAAACTGCCCGTCTGCCACCACCACCCGCATATTATCTCTGTTCAGCCCACTGATGTGTCGGCACCGTCGATAATAACGGAGCCACAAACATAATGTCTGACAGGCCGTGCCTAATTTACTGCTGAGCAAATGCCGGCACCATGAATCATGATCAAATTTCAGTAGAGGCAGGAGGTGGGAAGAAGCGCACAGCGCACGCTGTGTTTGTTTACTAGAAAGTTCATTTATTCAATTTGTCGGTGAATAAATGCTACAACTCCCGTGGCTTGCTTGGCACCTGCTGATTAAACTGAAGGGGGTTAGCACCGAAGTTAGCGACAACTTCTGCTCGGGCTCTTAAGGTGGACCAACAAGCCACTCCACCGAATTTTGCTCAGATCACAAGTTTGAGACTTACTTCCCTGGTTTCCGGCTTTGAGAGAGAGTAGCTCATGTTCACAAATATTGATTGAACTTTCCTAGACCATGGAAGTAACATACTGGAATACGTAATTTAGGTGGTGTTGCCCTTTAAGACAAAGTTCAGCTGAGGCTGACGGAAAAGGCATTGTCATGTTTAGAAGTTATTTGGTCATAAACCAAAAGTATCGGACAAGTTGAAATTTTAGAATATGGCGCTAGATGAAAGATAAAGGATCACCCAAATTATTACAAAGCAGCCTGAACGGAGCATGAATTTGAGTACAACATTTCATGACAATCCATCCAATAGTTGTTGAGACATTTCACTTAAAACACCAATGTCAGTGATCATCAAAGTCATTAAGATATGTGGTCTGGGCACCATGAATGTCTGTACCAAATGTTGTGCCAATCCATCCAGTAGATGGTGAGATATTTCACTGGAAAAGGGAAAAGTTTGAACGGCTGGTAGCGCTGGAGGAATGATCAAGCGATCACCTAAGTCATTAGGATGTGGGCATGACTGACTGTACAACATTTAATTGTGATCCTTCCAACAGTTGTTAAGACATTTCAGTCTGGACCAAAGTGGTGAACCGTCAGATCTACACTGCTAGCCAACCCTGAATCTGTATTCTACACTTAGTTTCACTACTCACTGCATTTACTTATTTAATAAATAGATTTAATAGTAAGTCAAGTAAAGTAGAATTTATCTCAGCAAACCAACTCTCTCCAATATGCAAAGACGAATTGTTTACATGCCCTACAAAGATGCCTGGCTGACTTAAATTCTTAAAACTCTGCAGATATTAAAAATACATTTAAGAAACAGTTAGATAGAAAACTTTCTATGTTTTTTTGATTCCCGCCCTTCAAGGTTTGTTGGATTTGAATAAAATACGCTATACCATGGTGTTGAAAGGATAAATTGTGGGGTATAAATTGTGTTACATGGTGTTTTCCATAGTATATATGAATACGGTAGGTAGATTCTGTATGACATTAATTTGAGAAATTATATTCATGTTTGCATGTTGAGTTCTCTGTGCGAGGACAGGGAGCAGATGAGGAAGGAGTGTGCAGATTAACAGTGTCCCTGTGTTCCCAGTGATATGGGAAACAAATCATACTGTGATTAAACTGTCTGCACAGAATACTGGTGATACCACTTGTGATCAACACCTCTTTTGTACAGGTCTGAAAGGATCCTGGCATCCCTGGGGGGAAATGATAGCTCAGAAGTCATCAGTAGTGACACACCGACGGGGGAGATTAATATCCTGCTCCTCATGTCTGTCAAGTATACTTGATTGTTTATACGGTGAGAGAGCCATTAGATTGGTGGGCACATAGGATTGAGTAGTTCTATAGATACAGTCCAATCCCAGTTTGTATTTTAATTACAAGAAATACACACAGCATAACCGTAAGGGCGGGGTCATTTTGTGTTTTGTCATCATATGCTGGTTTATGTCCTGTGTAATGTGTTTCGTCTTTGGCAAAGAGGCACTGCTGAGCATAAGCAATTTTCTGAACTTTTACAACAGCTAAAAACTGTAGTATAACTGTATAATATGGAGTGCTGCGTTAAATCTGTCAAGTCAGATCAATGAAATACTATGGGCCACTATACAAAATATTATAGAAAGCCATCTGTAAAACTTGTGCGTGTGACAGAGACTTGTAAAGATTGGGTAAAACAACACAGAAAGAAATCTTGTAACAATACACATGTAGTGTACCTCAGCCACCTGGGGGTGCTCTAAAAAGTAAACTGTGTTTTTACATGAACATAATTTTGTTTTCCTATATAACAGCAGGGGAAGTCTAGCTGCATCTGGTTCATGGATTATTGACAGATGACAAGAAATGTATGTACAGTATGTTTTATAAAAATATACAACAGAATGCAAGTCAAGACATGAACACCGGTGTTTCTTTACATGTAGTAGAGTTACTCGATCAATCATCCGCTTTGTGAAATAAACATCTGCCTCCAAAAGTATTCTGGCTTTATAAAAACCCGGTGCTCTGTGTTGTGGAGAGCAATTTATGCCCATGAATACCTTCAGTAATTTCAATGCCTTACCCAATGATTTCTTTTATACTGGAGGCATTTGTACCCTCATTGGATTAGATTAAACCCTGCAGATGATTGAGGATTTTGATTTAATTTATGCTCATGATTCATGATTATGGTATGATCTTTAGTGCAGTCACTCAAACACGCACACAAAATCAAGATACACAGCTTTAACAAAATTATGTCTACTCAACAGTGTTGGGCAGTAACGCGTTACTCAGTAACACATTACTGTGATATTACTTTCCCCAGTAACGAGTAGTGAAAGGGATTACAATTTCCAAAACAGTACATTACAGTTATCAATCCAAGTAACGCTGCGTTACTGCGTCATTTCCGTGCGAAACTCACCTCGGGCGCATGACTGACCGTGCCTTGAGGGAGACTAAGAGACATGCATCGCACCCTCATTTGAAATTTGAATATTAAATACCAAGCGCAAGGTGATAGGTCTATTAGGCGCACGGACTGTATGGGCATCTCCATGCACACCTTCTATTTTGGTTCATGTATTTGTAGTAGCTCAGCGTGCAAAATGGCTGGGTGAAGGTGAAAATAGATCAGTGGGTGGACTCTCAGCTAGTCGCATCACTGGTCTCATAGTTGGAAAAGACGCTATGATGCGCCCTGGTAACTGGACGTCTCCTTCGTAAAAAAGCAGAATATCGAATTATAACCCACTAGTCTGATGTGCGTAGAGGTCACCGTTTAATTAAACGGGTTTCGGTAACCATCCCTAAATAAAATGATTTTTCTTTATTCATCGCGTTTCAGACGGCCTTTTGCGATGCGTTTATCGCGCATGTTCATATCGCGATGACGATGAAAATACGATTTATCGGTCAGCCCTGATTCGATTGCTTCGCTTTTTAATTTTTTTTAAATATTTTATGTATAAGTATCTAATAATAATGAATAAATCCCCAAATAGCCCATTAAATAACACTGCTCCTCAACAGCTCAGAGAAAGGGTTAGATTACTACATGCAGATAGCGACCCAGATCAACTTCTTTTTCTTCCCCTTGAAGGTTCTTTAGAGGAAATTAAGTTCAGCCAGAGTTTAAGATGTTTGACCTTGCACTTTAAGTATATGAAACTCAATCAAATAGTATGTGACCCTGCAGTAACAGCCATTTGAAAATATCTGACCCTTATTAAATAGTATCTGACCAAAGACAAGATGTCTGTGCTGCTCTGTCTCTGCCTGTTTAAGTCGATCAACCTGATGACCTGTCTCTCCCTCTCTCTAATAACGCCTGCATGAACACCGGCACACACCACACAAAGTTCATACAGGTATACACAACCGTGCATCTGCATGCTTGTATACACACTTCCTGACATGACAGCCACCGACACACACACTTGTCTCAGAGATCAATTTCAATTCTCCAGTTAGGGAACAAATCAGCAGACAGCCTTTCATCTCTTCAGCCTCTCACACTCTTCCTCTACGCTGCCCACTTCTCTCTATTGATCTCTGTCACTCTCTCGTTGTCTCGGCTTCCTTCTTCCACGCTCTCTTTATATATTCCTCTTTTTACTTGTATTCTGTCCGTCTCTCTTTCTTCTTCCTCTTCATCGCCTCAACCTGCATCTGTTGAGGTCTCTCTCTGCCTCTCTCTATCTCCGTTTTCTCCCTATAGGTGCCTCCCATCACGCCCCGCTGCTCTCGCTGTCTCTTATACTCGCTAACCCCCAACACACACACACATCTCATTAAATGAAGTTAATTTCCAATCCATGAAAAGCTATTGACCCTTCACCGAGGTTGCACACATTGTCAAGTCGTATTGAACGGGGCATATCTGTATGCCTGTCTGACTGTCTCTTTGATCATCTGTCTACCTGTCTGCCTGACTTGTGCACGCATGTTAGTTTATTCCTGATGATAGAAGTGGAATTTATTTACCCAAGTGTGGTAATCCCTGAGTGTTTTTCTCTTTTTTGGCATAATTTTAGGTGATAAGCTGTCACTGCTGGAATGTTTATGCACTGCAAATCCTTTAGATGAGATATTAGTCAGCACAGAGTGATGTCTTTCTCCATGTATTTTCTGTTGATCATGTTTAACTTTCTGGGGTTGCTCATGCTAGGTACTCCTCTGTGGATGTCACAAACAAAACTTTCAAACGAGAACCTAATGTTCGAGACGAAGAGACCGTCAAAGCCTCTTAGCGAGGCACAGACTTCATAAATAAACTTAATGTAAAAAAAGACACAACATCTGAATGTGGAATGAGATATTAAAACAGTATAGACACATCAGTTGTTTGAAGTCATTCTAAAAAGTTAATAACAACTCTGCATGCCCAGGCTTTGTTTTTGGAAGATAAGGAATATGCAGCAAAGGGTATGTGTGTGTTTGTTTGAGTGTGCATGCATCCGTGTATGACTGACAGAGTGAGAAAGAAAGAGAGAGAGAGAGAGAGAGAGAAAGAGATAAGAGAAGAGAGAGTTAGAGATGAGAATAAATAAAAAATACACTTATGTTAATGTGCTGCTGACCCTTTGGAAGACTTGTTGATAACTCACTAAAACGCTAAACAAAATCCTGGTATGTTCATGATGACACTTTCAACTTAGACAATGTTACTACCAAAAGTGGCTGGAGTCATTAAGAGTCTGTGGCTGTATTCAAAACCGCCTACTATATGCTAATAAGGAACGCAGTATGCAGTATACAGTACATACTGCATACTGCATACTGCATCCCTCAGTAGTATGCAGTATGAAACAGTTAAAGTGATTTATTTTGCAGTATGCTTGGCCAAACTTTAGCTTTTAAACACGCTCTTAAAGCACTGGACAAAAAACAAACTATTGCAATATTATCGAAAAATACAACTTATTGAGCTTTGACATTTTACTTTACTTTACTTTTTTACTTTATAAGACACTCCATGGTTTAGCTCTACCACCCTTTAAACAATTTATCCTAACAGCTCATGGTGAAGTAAGACAAACAGAATCATCAACGAGGGGAGACGATAATGTAAATGTAAAAGACTGCAAGACAAAATTTACTCAAACTGCTTTTTCAGTTACAGCAACAAATCAGTGGAACGATTTCCCTACAGATATTAGAGTAATGTTAAAAAGGGTCATGTTGTCCCAGCAGGTATCTCTCTGCCCCGTCAGAGGCTGCTCTTTCCCTCGTCTCTTCCCTCGCCACTCTGTAGCCGGTCTGTGAGCATCACTGATCGGCTGGTGAGCGAGCGACGCCCGCGGACGACTGTGGAGCTTTTCAACTCCAAAAAGACAGATAAACACAGGTCACATTTATTTTATAATGGACAACTGTGTTGTGGTATTTAAACAAACCGTCTGTCAACAAGGAAATAAAAGCCCCTCGTCTCTTCTAGAGCTCCAGCCTGCTCATAGCGGAGTCTGTGAGCGTGACTGCCAGGCTGGCGAGGTAACGACCCCGGCAGGCGCTAGCTAGCTGTCACTGCAGTTTGTGGAGCATCTAAACTCCGAAAACTTTGGAGAAAATGTTTGATTCGCCATCTAATATCGTAAAAATGCCAATTACAAATTCTACACAGTTGATTTCTCGCCTCAAAATTTTTCAGAAGTGAATTTAGTGATGAAATAGCGGAAAGGATTGTTTTTTCCATGTGATTGCACGATTGCCAGGTGGGATGTGATCATGGCGGCCTCCATGTATGGTAACGTCAAGTACACTCTACGGTGTGTTCTAGCATAGCGTTTGTTCATTTATTACTTGTTTATTGCAATTAGGGTTGCAACTATTAACTACTGACTACAAACCAATTATCTTTCAATATCGATTAACCTGTCAATTATTTTGGGGAGCAATCTTTTAGACCATAAATTCCCTCCCACATAAAACAAATTCCAAAACATACAATATCATTTAAAATGATATAAAACAGAGAAAATTAATTTGTGAAGCTGGGACTATTACAGGCTTGACATTTTAGCTTGATGAATTAAAAGTTTGAAATACTCAATGCGCTTATACAAAAAACTTTTCAAATGACAAAACCTGCATTAGGAACACTGTCAGATGCAACAACCTGATGTTGCCTATTAGAGTCTCAATGCGTTAGGATAATCCAATTTAGACAAAATAACACAGTGTCACCAAATCACAGTATGATTTAATAAAGAGAATTAAATTGCTTTGCAGGTTTTTCATTGTTCTAGCAGTGTCATGCTGACACTTAAACACAAAATATTCAGCTTGACTGTTTTCACAGAGCGATGATTATCTCATTGTCTCATTATCTCAGCCTGCCATCCCTCGCTAAAGTAGGATTTGCGAGGCTAGATGTGGAGACCTGGGTTACAGTGGATCTGAAAACAGTCTTTTAGTAGATTAAAAAGTATAATCTAACATGGGTCGATACACCATCATAGTGATCAATATGAGACACGGCTAACTAACCTCCTTAACCTCCTTTGGAGCCCACCACAATCATGTTCCTCTCTGATCTTTTTCTCTTTATTAGAGAGCAATTTACACTTTCATATGAAACGGATAGTCAATGGGTATGAAGTCACTAGTGTAATGATGCACAAGGTCATATACAGTGGCATTCAGTGGGAAGATAAGAGGTCTGTTTTCATAATATAGAAAAGAGCTGTGCTCCAAAGCATTTGATAGAGGGGTTGTGATGGTATATTGACCTTTTACAGGTTAGCATTGAGCTGAATGAAAAGAAATTATCAGGAAGGGTGTGTGAGTGTGTGTTTGTGTGTGTATTAGCAGTGGTGGGGTTACAATTAGGATTGCAAAGTAGTTTTTGCTGTTATTTATTGTGTCTTTTGTGCTGGGAAACAAAGACCTCTTTGTTATAAAAATAACTGAGCTGTTTTAAAGTCATTCAGCCTTTCATTACACTGTCTTTGAATGAGCACAAATTCAATCATACAAATTTATGAAAAAACTTTTGATATAATCTTCTTTTAACATGAAAAATATTCTTTCTCTTTTTTAATAACTGCTTCAGAACTCATTTTTAGCTGCTATACAACTACCTACTCAATGAGAAGAATATTTCAGTTATTTAGTACAGTCCAACAAAAATGTTTGTTTTGTGAAAGATAAATTAAATGCAAATTAATGCAAATGTAAAACATAAGCAGTGTTTCTCATACATAGACTTTACTTGGATGGGCCGCCCATATATTAACGGCCGCCTAAGTATATTTGGCAATCCATTTTAGCATTTTTCATTTTTCTATTCGTCAGACCCACGACGGAGCCGCGAGACTACGATGCAGCGGCCCAACGTGCTGCTGCACTCTGCTCAACTAATCACTGTATTGGGGACGGACTGCTGCACGTAGGGTGACCAGGTGTCCCACTGTAAGAGGGACTGCACACCATTTTTATCCCTTGTCCCACGTCCCACATATTGAGACGATGTCCCACATTTTCATTGGCTCTAGTTTTTAAAAGTCAAACCACTGCAGGACAGATGCTTATTTTTTTAAATCTGGCTTTTATCCATTGGCTGTGAAGAAAGCAAGGAAAGTTGTCATCATGGGGCTGTGTTTCCTGTCAATCAAACTGTGCACACGTGGGTCAAGTGCAGGTTAACATTACATCGTCTTTGCCATGCCCAACGGAGAAAATTGCGAGTCACCGCAAAGTCACTAGCTATGCAGATTTAAGCGGAATATGAGGAAAATTACCACAAAGAAAAGGAAGAGCAGCTACAACAAAGACTGTTGTTTTCTGTAAAATTTGCCAGTTATTTTTCAATTTCACACAGGAGGAATACGACATGAGGTGACACAGTTCATGTGAGTCTCACAAGAAACGTGCGGCTCAAAAGGAGATGTGCCAATTTATGGATGTATTCAGGCAAAGCACTGTACTACATGTACCTTCAATGTGACTGACAAGCCCTCGGGGCAGCTCTACTTTGTCGTCCTCTCATGTTGTACTGAGAGCAGAATGGACGCTTCAGTGACTCACAGTCGCCTCTCGAGGTACAAGTGGTATTAAAAGACAGGATGGGCCGGGGCTAGCTGGTTAGCACGCTCATTTCAGTAGAAATCTCTGCAACACAATACATCAGATGTCTTTGACATAACGTCAACACTTTAACCTCTTCACATTCTGTTGATAATGTTAGTTCATTTTTTGAATGTTTTAAACTAAAATTCTGGCCTGATCGTACACATTGCACCTTTAAAGTTCAACTCAACTAAGTTGTTGAATGTTGTTGTATGTTGTTGTATGATATGGTAAAAGTTTAGTTTCTATCTGCATATGACACTGTAAATACAGTCTGAGCAAATAACCTCTATACTTTGATTTTATTCCCGTTATTTCCCATGGAAAGTTTCCACCTTGAAAATTCCTGGAATTTTGCAACCCCAGTTACGATAAAAGTTTACAGCAGGTTGGAAGCATGTGAAGCAAGCAAGATGACATGCACTGAGTTGTCATTCAACTTCAAGGCATGATGATACCTCCATTGGAACAAAAATCAAAAAGTCAAATTCTTCTTTTGATGGACTTTTTTATGATGATCAACAGCAATCCCCATTTCCTGGAGAGTATTTCGAAACATTTGCTCTGTACTTTTCTCCATGCATCTTTCATATGCCCTCGTCTAATTATCAAAAATTTAGAAGGGGCCTGTAAAAGGTCCCTGCTGGGTTGGACTAATGGCCCGTGTGCATAAAGTATGACAGCCTTCTAAATTAAACCATTTGTTCAAAGCGGGTCAACCTCAGAGGTAACCATGTGCCTAAAACATGACTGGTGCCTTCATGGCCTAAAAAACTCTAAGTTTGATATCCGTAAACGACTATTAAAAAAGTAATACCACGGTGACTGGCATGTCTGTATTTAGTGAGATGCTGGTTAAAAAGGGCTGCCAAAGAATTATGATTACAATATGAATTTGCTTAGGGCATTTTCATATTAGGTAAGATTGATCCGTACTGTGCCCGAGTACGATTAAAGACCATTAATTTAGCTAAACAAAATAACAAACGTCGTCCAACCCCATCGCCTACTATGGTTTATATTTTAAGAACCCTCTCGCCTGCCTTCCTGCTTTATCACGCTTGGCTGTGCAGTTCAGATGATCAGCGCATGCTACGAGCATATACAGATTTCGGAGGAGACAAGCGCAGTGAAAAAAGCCTGCCCTTTCAAAGGTGACTGCTAACGTTACTCTTGTTAAATAGTTCACTTCCGTGTTTCGGTACGGTTGGCTTTCACACCTGATGCGAACCGTACCCAAGTACACATGAACCGTGCTCCAGACCACCTTTTCAAGAGGACTCGAGTACGTATCGACGAACTGTGCCCGAGTACGGTACGGAGCGTTCACACTAATCAAATGAACTGGACTTTGGGGTCAAGTGTGCTCGGATCCGAGCCCGGGTCCCTGATGTGAAAGCATCTTTAGTCACATTACTGTGTTCTGCTTTCCCTCACACCGTGGTCTAAATACAGTAAACACACGATGCCTTGTTCAGATGTTGGAGGAAAAAGGGAGGGCTGAGAGTTCATATGTGACTGAGCTTATCCAGAAGGCATCTCCTAACAGATGTTAAAACAGATCTTATCACTTTGTCTATGAAAAGTGAGGTGTTGAGAGGATGGTGAATAGACATGCATTCAACTCTAATATCCTTATTTAATGCCCTACTTGTCAAGATTTCTACTGCAAGTGAACCTTCACTTTGTAGCTAGACTTTTTTTTTTATCTAACTGTCTCTAATCTATAGCTATCCTTTAAATGTTACGAACAGGAAAAGAGGTGTGTTTAGTTCATACTAGCATTATGGAGCAGTCACCTTCCCGAGGTTCACTGGTGGCTCAGAGACCTTTATTTGCACCTCTCCAAAATTCCAAAATAGATTTCACAGTGCAGCGGGTATCAAAGTTAATGAAAAGTAATGTAGCAGAGCACAGATATTTACAGGATCTCCAATATCTTTTAATACTCTGTGGAATCCACAATGACCCTTTCTCATATTGGCACTTGTCTGACTGGAATTCATTTAAGCGCACGAGCCACGCCGCCTCTCTCTCTCTTTGTTCCCCACTCTGTCTCTTTCCCTTTTTCCTCACACTCCTCTTTCATCCTCCCTTCTTCCTCTATATCCCCCAATCTCACGTGAACATAATATTTCAAAATTAACTAAAATAATATATATAATCTAAGATAATAAAAAGCCACCACTTGAATGTTGACTGAGTCTTGATTGGATGCTGCAGCTTCATGACTCCGATGAAGCTCAAACAATGAAATCAAATATTGTAAATTAATCTTTGCAGACACTCTACCTCCCTCACTTTCTCTCCTTCCCCCTCTCCCTCGCTGCCTCCCTCTCTCCCTCCTGGTGGTTAAAGCATACGTGTTGAGAGATGGTAATATATACTGTGTTGTTTTATGGTGTGTATGTTTTATGACCAACTGTTTTTTCATTTTCAATACAAGAAGTAGACAAGAAATGAGAATGTCATGAAAAAGAATCCCCGACTGCGCGTCGGGGAGCAGCATCGCCCTGAAGGGGATTCTTTCACAACAATGACCCGCTAGCTGTTCATTATCCCGCTTATTACACGGCTACTTAGTGAAGAAATCAATATTTTGACACAAAAACGGTCAAAGTCCGACATCTGAACTGCACCCATAGCAACGGTCTGCTATACATAGCAAAGGTCTGTTATACAGAAATTACAGACCGCAGAACGACCAATCAGCATCGGGTATTCGACACAGCCGTGTAATAATTTAAAATATAATATAAAAATATAAATTTAAAATAGAAAAAATAGATACATGAATAATAATTTAAATAATAATTAGAGCTGTCAATCGATTAAAATATTTAATCCCAATTAATCACACATTTATTATCTGATCAAAATGTACCTTTAAAGGAGATTTGTCATGTATTTAATACTCTTATCAACATGGGAGTGAGCAAATATGCTGCTTTACGCAAATGTTCGTATATAGTTATTATTGGAAATCAATTAACAACACAAAACAATGACAAATATTGTTCAGAAACCCTCACAGGTACTGCATTTAGCATAAAAGATATGCTCAAAACGTAACTTGGCAACTGCAGCCCAACAGGCAACAACAGCTGTCAGTGTGTCAGTGTGCTGACTTGACTATGACTTGCCCCAAACTGCATTTGATTATCATAAAGTGGGCATGTCTGTAAAGGGGAGACTCGTGGGTACCCATAGAACCCGCTAGAGCACTCCAACACGGCGGCGCTCTTGCCACGAAAAATGAAACGGAATCTTCTTTTTTCTTTTAAAAGCTGACATTTGTCATGTTTGTTATACTATATAATTGTTAATTAGAGTGGAAATCCATTTAGTAAACCAGCTAAACTTGGTTGATTCAGTATTTAATACCAGCTCTACAGTCTATCAACAAAAGTGAATTATTTCAAGGGTGCAAAAGCAACTGTTACTACTACTTAACAACTACTACCACTAAATTTGTTTGGCATTCTCTCGGTACTTGGTCATTAATAAAATTCCACAGGAGCAGGACTACAGGGGGAAAGAGATTTAGCATCGCATCACCTCCACTTGGACCCCAGGGGGAGAGCAGCTCCCCCCACTGAGTGAGACAGAGGGCAGGGGAAGTTGTAGGGGAGACAAGAGACTGGAGAGAGAAAAAAGTGAGACAGAGAAAAATGGGGGTGTGCTGAGGACAGGAGTAGAGAGAGACAACAGGGAGGCAAAGAGGAGAGAGAGAAATAGGATGGTAAATTGACTTTGAGGAGGTTAAACTCTGAGTCTATGCCCAGAAGAGACTGATTATGATAAGGAGAAGAAAGGAGAGAGAGGAGACACATATTTCATTAAAGAATGGGAGGAGGGAGGCATAGAGAGGGGTGAATGTTGCCTTTTTTTCTCTTCTTCTTTTTTTTTCCTACCTGCGTTGTTAGACAAGCTAATTAGGTTAGCAGCTAATTAGCTTGTTTTGATTCACTAAGTCACCTTGACCCACGCTTTGACCTATTGGCTACTAACTGAATAGACACACACACAACGCCAGGCAGACCAACAAAAACACACACACCCAAACAAAGACAAACCTACAGGCGCACACATACACAAAGACAGCCAAAGAAAAATGCACGTGCACACACACACACAAACACATATAGACACAAACACACGCACCGTTGGGATTGCTGTAGAAGTAGCTAGCAGACAGCTATATTGGATTTGTTTGGGGGGGTCAGGTCCAATGAAATTAATCAAGTTCTCTTCCACAAGTACAAAAACTCTCTCGCTCTCTCACTGTCTGCATGCATCCCTGTATACACCTCTCTCTCTCTCTCTCTCTCTTAATGCCCGTCTCTGTTTGTAAGCCTGCTTCTCTCTCTCCCTCTCTCCCTCTCTTTCTCACCCACACAGACACACCCACAGAGAGGCTTTCCAGGTGTTGCATTACTGTAATAATAAATTTATAGTGCCCACAGTAACTGAAATCAGATTACACATTATTGTAATTGGACGGCACACAGATTGAATTACACTGTGAAAGACAGTTAGCAGACCACAACTCAATTATTTTCTGTCTATTCCAGAAAAACAGAGCGAGAGTCAGAGAGAGGGACACAACAAGTGAACAAGTGGCGAATCTAACCTATGTAATAGTGCATTTTTACTAGGAGAGTGGTTTAAAAAGAGGTCTTTTCTAAGCTCAGACAATATAACGACATACACAGCAAAACCATATGATATGTTGATTAATTGATTAGTTGATTGACAAACAATTAATCGATATCAAAACAGTTGCCAGTTAATTTTTGAAGACTTTTATCATGCAAAAATCACTGTTGAAAAAAAACTGTTATGAGGCCATTAAATAGCCGTTATCAGTCGCTATAAGCACCATAGATGTGGGTCATTGGGGGCCTACTACATGGGAGTGAGCAAATTCATAGTAAATTTAAAATAGTATAAATAATCTCTCCATTTTATCCTAAATTGTGAAGCCGTTTGTAAAATCCGTAAATATGAGCGCTATAAACGATGCAATTTTTCATAAAAAAAAACAGAGTGTTGATTTCACTTCAATGTTGTGCTACATTTCAACTGTCAAAAATTCTAAATGTTATCCTTTTACTTTGTTATTGTCATCTATAGAGGTTTGCATAAAAACACACAATTCAAATGATTAGGAAATAAATGATTTTTACATGTTTCGTGTGTGTGTGTATGAGACGTAAAACTATCATGTCGGATATATGAGACTTCTGAAAACTGTCCGTCTTCAATCGGCTGCTGATTGACGGTGCATCTAGTTTAGGAAGCGCTTGATTTATGCAGCACATTTTTCTATGAGCGGAGCACACATTTTAAACATCAATATCGCAGTCGATCATGTTCATTTAATAGTGGAAGCCAAAATCGTGATCGCGATTACTATTCAATTAATTGTGCAGCCCTACTCTGCGAGGTTTACATCCTGCTCCTCTACTTTTCCAATATGGCTAACAAGTTGGTCACAACCATGACGCATAAAGGTAATAATTTCATTTGTAATGATAAGTTTCTCTACCGTTCCAGAATTGTCCCAGACACCGTATCTTTGTGTCCCAGGTGCTATTTTTATTGTCCCTGGTACAATGGGACATCCTTAATTCCGAGCGCTGAGAGGGTCACATAAAATCACATAAACCCCTTTTATACATGATCTATGTATATTACGCTCATAAATTCTTCAGGAAAATTGGATTCTACTAAAAAAATGACACTCTTCCTCTTTACCAGTCATTACCTCATGGCGTCTATAAAAGCAGTGAACTGCTTTTAAAGACAAGATGGATTCATGCCAGTCCCTACAGTAAGACACCCACTGACAAAGTTATTCCTCAAAATCCCACTTTTACCTGCATCACAGGTGAACCACATGCCTCTGGCCTCAGAAATACCAGACATAGACGCCGTGCCCTGTGTGATCTCTGCGGTTGACTGCACTTTGCACCTGTGCCATTGCTTCCCAAAAATATCACGAAAGACCTTGACCGAACTTTCCCTCAAGCCATGTTTCATCCTTCTGTCATCTTTATAATCATCCAGTCATCTTCATCGTTCATCGTGTCTTCCTCACATCATTCATCTTCATGCTGAGAGTAGAGTCAAATCTCACTGTTGGAGGTGGATGGGTGGAGTACACCACGCAACGGTCAAATTTCAAAACTTAATTAAAATCCTTTCTTAGTTTATCAGGTCTTTGCCCACACATTTGTACACACATCACTCACTATAAGATTCTTCACTTTGATTTCAGTTATATAGGACCTTGATGCAAACAGGGACAGATTGTTACCTAAGTATTATATTAAATATACAGTGTTTTCCATATGTTTCAGTATGTTGACGTGGCATTGCAGCTCACAGATTTTGTAGACCAGCTGGCAACTGTGGAAGAGAGAGAGGCTGTGTGAGACGCCATGATTATGAATTTGCTGTACTGCAGATAAAGTCGCAGGTAAATTGTACAGCCCAAATTGTTGATTGTGTAATATGCGTTGCTTATACTATATATCAACCGAATGATGAAACTTGGATAATATTCTACTGCAAAACATCTAAATCTGGTTCCAATCTCTTCCATCTGGTTTCTATATAAGCTCTCATTGCCTAAATAAATTTGATCATAACTCTGAAACCTGTCGTCATAAATCTTACCTTACAGATGTTTTGCTGTGCTCAAGAAACAGTGCTTAGTAGTGGACATCTGGGCCTGTGCACAGTGCATGGTCTCCTGCCTCAGCATCAACTACAAACCCCTATTGTGTGGCGGCTGTGTCTGGCAGGAGTGCCAGCCTCTGTATAGTGGACCTGTGCCCTATCCTATATATCATTCCCTGACACCTCATTGTGCTTTTCTGTGAGAATCATTATGACAGATGAGATCGTTTGCAAATGCAAGCACCACATCAGCTGACTGCAAGTGGTCAGAAATGAATTATGTTAATACAAAGAGGTCCTTGAATAATTAAAACTGCAACAGAGCACAAACCTCCCCTACATTCAGTCCTTCCACATACATTTCATCACCTGACTACTGTAGAAGCGCGGACTGTGTTTTCACTAGTGCTGGGACGATTCACCTATCTCCCGATTCGATACTATCACGATACTTGGGTGCCGATTCGATATGTATTGCGATTTTTAAGTACTGCGATTCTAAAAAGTATTGCGATTCGATATTTATTGCCATTTTTGTTAACTTTTTTAACACTAGACCATGGGATAGAGTTGAATCATACACTTTTAGGGATTTTACTTTGGAAAATATTTAAATTAATACAGTAAAAATGTTTGATTTTCAGCATGTATGTAGTCAGAGATGTCCTGAAGTCAAATATATCAGTCACTGTTAGGCATTATCTATAAAAAAAAATTCCAGCAACCCAAAAATCAAAGAATAAAGACATTTCCCTCACAAATTAGTGGTATTTTCTATTTAATTTATAAGGGACATGTGATGTTTTATACTTCTGGTGAATATAATTCAATCAATCTTATTTCTATATATGTATTTTGTATACAGTTCCCTTTGTTAACACCTTATAGTGAAAACCGGACGTAGTCACACGTGTATACTTCCTCTAACTGCTCCAAGTCCGTCGCTAGCTCTCCCGTCAGCTCAGTTCTCTTTATACACCCATGGTCAGCATCATCGGGGCCGTTTGAATGCATTTAAAATAAATGTCAGTATACGGGTGTTCTACAGTGTAGCGTCAGCCAATGTGACCACAGAGATGAGAGTGACGGCTGGCTTGACAGCACATTACCGCAATACGATAACGTTTCCTGTCCATGACAGAGTTAGCATGCAGCTTTAGCCGTGATGTCTAGCTCTGCTTTTCCTGTCAATGTGTGAAACCCAAAGTGTTTCCATACTTTATGTGTAGTGTTCACCACTTTAGATTTAAAATGGGAGAGTGCAGGTCGTATCCACACCGACCCTCCGCCATTTTCTGCTCTGTCGTATCTGCCGGTTTCTGCTCGCTACAGCCGGCCGGCTACTGTTCGTTTTGAGTTACGGATACAGAACGGATATGACGTCACGTTACTCAGACTACAACAATAAAAGCGGTAACTTTCTTCTACCTCCGCATAGACTCAAATGAAGCAAATATATCGATTCTGGCATAAAAAAAAATATTATTTTTTTTCAACAAGAGGACATTTTGTGTAGACTTGATTTCTTTGCAAATATTCTATCTACACTTGTTTATTGACAATTATCAGTCATGATTTACCTTCACACACTAACCAAGTTCTTCAAGAATATATACAGGCAAATAAATATGTGATTTGGGCTCACTCCAGTGAAGTACAAGATAGAACGATAAGAACATATGGTACAATGCGTCTGTTCCTGTATCAATGCCTAGTGACAAACATGCACGCATATACAAAACATGGTTGTCTGAAGCCAGAAGCTTGTAACTGTGATTCAACTTTCAGCTTGGATGAACAAGAGAGGCTTTTCCATCTGATTTCACTCTTTTCGTTCTGCCACTCTTTCAGCCTCCCATTCCTTTTTCCCCTCCTCTCTTAATATGTTTTGCTACCCTATCTCCCTCTCACACAGTCTCGCTTTGTCTCTCAAACACCTTTTCCACTAACCCAAGTCCATACTTTTCTCCCTCACTTGCTTTCAATTAGTCCTCTTGTCCATTCCTTATCACCTGCTCTTAATTCCTCCTTCTCTCCCTTCATCCTTTCAATTCTTGCTGCCTCTTTAATTCTCCCCATTTGATTTTCCCTGTTTGCTGGCACAACTCCTCTCTCTCCCTCTGCCTCATTATCTCTCTCTGTCTCATCGTCTATCTCCCTCCCTTTTCATTTCCCTCTGCTTCTGTCCACCCTCCACCCGTCATCCAACCATCCATTTCTTCATTCCTTCTTTTGTTAATTCTCTGCTGAGTAAGTTTGATTTTCTAAAACAAAGCAAACCCCAAGTGGAATTTTAAAAAATTGAGAAAACTGTTTTGTTTTTTTATCCAATATTGCTGCCGGGCAGCACAGTGGCTCAATGGTTATCACTGTCACCTCACAGAAGGATGGTCCTGGGACCTTTCTTTTTGGAGTTTCCATATTCTCTGCGCAAGTTTTCCTGTGGGTGCTCTACTTTCTTTCCAAAGTCTAAAAACAAGCAGGCTACTGTGGGTGATAACAATATTATCGCGGTATCTGTAGATCTTTTTTTTTTTTTTTAAATCAGTCAAATTCATCTTTAACTTTGTTTATTGTGCGTTTTGTCTCCTTTTTGGCAAATGAATTACACTCAAAATACAAGTGTAGGGAGGTGGAGAGAGAGTCTGTAACCATAACTGGCCAACAGCGTGATTTAAGAGTAGAGCCTGACCGGGGTATGAACGATACCGATACTAGGGAGCAAAACAAATCCTAATATCAATATCATACAGATATTGCTCCCTTGGCTGAGCCAACCTGAGCAAAACTCAGAGGAGCGGCTTGTCACTTTAAGGAGAAAAGATGGTCCACCTTAACAGCCCACTTTAAGAGAGTCTGAGCTGCTGTTGCAGATACAGGAAGTTGGCTCGGGTGTTATGCTATAAGGAAACCATAACGTTAATGAGACAATTGCCGTGCTGAGGACGGAGCGGTCACAGTCGGTGTTACACCAGGTGGAAACCTCCGGCCCCGCAGCGCAGCTCGACCGGAGAGGCCAGACACACAGCCATTCAACGTTAAAGATCAAAGTAAGCTCTCTACATATATTGAGCGTCATCTTTTCTTGTAAAATGTCCAGTGTATTCGGTAACACAGGTGTTGTCACGAGTTTATTAACCGGTGGGAAATTGTCCTCACCGTGACATGCCTACTGTGCATGAGTAAAGCTGAAAATAGCAAGGAAAATAGCCCCGTTCTTAAAAGGACAAGACACTAAAGTCTTTATTTACCGTTTCTCTTATGAGCAATTGCATTAACAAAAGTTTTATCCAAAACTAGAATAAGTTAAAAACAGGCACTGAAAGGCTTCAAGAAAATTACAACCTAGAGTCATTACTTGCAATGTGTTTACACGACTGCAGCAGGTAACAGTGCAGTGACAAAAGTCAGAGATTATGAAAATGAAAAGACATACTGAATTAAGTAAGGGTGAAAAAAGGGAAAAGGACAGGTAAGACAGTGTTCTTTGTGTAGCTCTATCACTTCAAAAAAAGCATGGAAAGTTTGTCGAGTGACAGAGACAGACAGAAAATGTGAGCCAGTGGGCAACAGACAGTAGGTGAGAGTATATGTATACAATATGTCAATAAAAAGTGAAAAGTGACATGTTTTTCCCTGGTAATCATTCTGTATAATGTCACTTATAATAGATCTACGAGATCTATTAACCTCTATAACATGGAGTAGTGCTGACTCTCTGCAGTTATGTGACAATTCACGACCAAGGTGAAATAATTATGCTTTTCCACAACAGTTTACACTTTATCCTATTTAACAGATACAGACATCATTTGTTGAAAATATTTTTATAATTTGAATTTCAAAAAGAATGTTCTGACTCCAGCTATGACTGACTTGATCTTGATCAAAATGTACCCGCCTCCTGAGTTTGTTGAAATGAAAATGTATTTACCCAACCCCTTGTCATGTTTCTTTGTGTCACAAAGACACGAGAAGGAGAAGGTTAGGATGTGCAACATGAATATTGTATTTTGTACATCACAAGTCCTATAAAATCATTGATCAATATTCATGAAAAGGAACATACAACTTTATCTAAATGTATGCTGGAAACAAAACCTGATTCCAAAGTCAAAGGCAGAACGAGAGGAGAAAAGACAAACAGACACAGACAGGTGAGTGTGCAGGAAAACAGAGCAGAACAAAGAAGCTGATGCCATCTGGCTTGTTGTTCTTCAATACAGCTGTTACACACTTACACACACACACATACACAAGCACATCCCAACCTCCAGCATCTCTCTCTGCAGGACACCAACAATATTTTAATGTGATTCTGTCCCGAGGTGAACAGAAAGTGGAATATGTCTCTTTGGGACTTGATAGAATTGCAAATGACAGTCAGAATAGACACAAAAAGACCGGGGCAGCGCTCAGAGCTTGTTCATGACTTGATCAGTAGAGTTCATCGACTGTACACACAGCACCATATGACATTTGCAGGGCCTTTGATATAAAAAGCATAGTTCATGTCCTCTGTTTTCAGTGGCCGAGTCAAACTTTAAGCTGTTCAACTCAGGCTACCTGACGAAAACACACCTATAACATATTAACACGAGATACGGTACGATTTTTGCCCTTTTCCAGCTAACATAACAGATACACACTGACACACACATACATCTACTATTGTGCTATAAGAAGGAGAAGCATCATTTTTTTTAATCGTACCTCCATAAAGTTACAGTACCACTGCTGGCAGTCCTTCAGGACACACACAGTTTCCATCTCTTTCTATCAATTTATCCTTATTTCAATGCAATTTTGCCTGTCTCTTTTTCCTGAAGTAAAATATTTGTTTTATATTTCCCTCTGAAATTAAATGTCCAGCCGCTCTGCTCTCTTGATTAAAGCGGATATAAATAAAATATATGTCACATTAAAATCGCTGTCTTTCTGTCCAAGCTCTCTTGCATTTCCCTTTTGTTTGATCAGCGAGAAAAAAATGTCCACTGTCAAGAACGACATCTATTATATGAAGGCAATGCCGCAATTTACCTGAAGAAAGTCTGCCCTTCATCTAAGCGATTCATTTTAGTATTACTTTTTTAGTTCCAAAAAAGTCTAATACACTTATCAGTGGTGCAAAGGTAGAGGAAACTCACCAGATTCTTTCTTATTTTAAACTTGTTATAATTTGTCTCGGTATACTTACAATACTGGTGGTTTAACCACCAATATCATCAGTATCAGTTGAAAATGTGGTAGAAGCACTACATGATTTGCAGGTACAAATCTATCCTGTCTGATAACTTGAGACAACTTGACACAAATACCATCTGTTACAAAACAAAAATGTGTTCAACATATGCCTACATATATACAGTACTTAATTAGTTAATAAGCCTATCTAACACTTCTAACAATACAGAAAGAGCATTGCAAAGGCATTTGCCCAGAGCTGCTGAAAATACTGACCTGTCCTTTTTTAAGCAACCTTACTGTACATATTTTCGCGTCGGGGTCCTCCCCTCTGCCGCATCACCCCGTTGGGGTTATTTCACAACAATGACCGGCTCGCTGTACATTATCCTGCTTATTACACAGCTACTTACTTAAGAAATCAATAAGTTGACACAAAATTGTCCTCAAGAATCCGAGTTTAGAACTGTGTCCATAGCAACGGTCTGTTATACATAGCAACGGTCTGCTATAAAGAAATAACAGACCGTAGAATGCCGTGATTGACCATCAGAATCGAGTGTTCAACAAAGCCGTGTAAAAATATATAGCTTAAAGGTGCTAAATACAGGATTGGGAGCATTTCTATTGCCTCTCAACGGCTCCCAACATGGCGACAGCAAGCCGGCGGCTCGTAGCTAATGGTGCTAACACTGCAAATAATGGCGAAAGTGCAGACAGAGATAACAGTGTTTACCTGAGGGAGGAACCGGAGGGTGGGTGCTATGCTTCTGCACCGTCGCCGTCGCTCGGGATGCCATTATCAGGTGTAACCGCCGTACGAGAGCAGTGCAGAGCAGCGGCCGCGAGCTAGCCAGTGGGGCACGCTCACATGCATGAACATGCACTAAAAGGCATGCGTGGCCGGCCTGGTGATGTCAACAAAGCACAGAGAAGCTCAGATTACAACACACACAGAGGGAGAGAGACTTCATTCTCTGATCAGATAGACAGTACTCCTCTATATCTTTACAAAGCAAATAGTTGTTTGATGCTATATTAATGCTCTGGATATCGAATTTAGCACCTTTAACACCACTCTGTTAAATTGCTGTTGTACATTAGTGGCCTGTGCTGAAAATGAAAATAACTTTGCCCCTGTGTTGCTGAAGCTGACTTTGAAATCTTTGGACTCATTGATAATTTACTATCAAGTCTGAGTAATGTCTGAGGCAAGTCTGAAGTCAATAATGATGAGTTGAACATTAAATTCAAAGCCTGTGTGGGACTTCCTTGTAAATCACTACTTCAAGAGTGCATTTCTCCCTTACAAAAATGGTAATGCCATTGACCTGCTCATTCAGAGCAGACTGGGTACAGTGTTTTGCTCAAGGACACTCCGACGTGTAGTCAGGAGTCAGAGATTGAACTACCAAACCTGCAATCACTGAATGACCCACCGTATCACATGACCTTGTCACCCGTATAATTCAGTGTGAAGTGAGGAATTGAGACCACAATGGCATTTTCAACCAGGACTGGAACGATCCCATAAATCCAATTAACATTTCTCAGTAGCACAGTATTGTCAACCGATGTTTCCACACATTACAAGATACAGGTGGATACATGTTAAAAATCATTATGGAATTCTTTAAATTAATGAACAAGAGCTATTTAAGACAGTCAGTAAAATGTGTCTCTGTTTATCTCTACTAAACAGTCAGACGCTAATCTTTTCTAAGATTCAGTCTGACTTTCTGACGGTGTCTAGTATTTGTGTGAGCCATCAGCCACTGTGGCTGGGGAATAAAAGGGTCAGTTTCCTGCTCTGGTAAAGAGCCTATTTTGTGATTAACGGCTGATTTATGGTCTCTCAGAGAATTAGACTCCTCTTTTCTTTCTTGACTTTGAAATCAGATCATAGAAGGGGAAAAACACTGTCTAGTGTGCCATTGAGTGGAGAAATTTAATCATGTGTATTTTGGGCTTTGGTCAAGGTGAATTACAGAGCCACAGCACTGACTTTTTTAGACAGAACAAAAAGAACTTTCCAGACAGCACGTGTACATTTATTTTCAGCATACTGCCTGGCAATTTAACAACACATAAAAAATAAACAGCATGAAGCAGAAAAGTGTTGATCGATTGCTTAGATAATTTTTGAGGTTGCAATTTGTACTGGTGTTTACTTGGGTTGCACTGAGTTCAGAAGTGTATCTAATAGGGGTGTAAGAAAATATAGAAAAAAATCGAATATCGTGATATTATGTTTTGTGATACTGTATCAATTCTCAAAAACACTGTATCTATTTTTAATTAATAGTTTATATGCAAAGATTAACTCAGTGAATACTTTATTTTATTTGCAAGGAGATACGCCACATCTACAGTGGGCCTACATCATGTGCACACCAGAAACTTCTCCCACCAGACTCATGTTGTGGAGCAGGTTGAGAAGTGTGATGCTGATCCTTGTATAAAAATCATCCATCTATTTCTACTCCCCAGCCTGCAACCATAAATTGCACAGAAAATAGCATTTAGTAATGAAGATTTCACAGCACATCTTCATTGCAATTCTATTATTAGGATTGTGTCAATTTTATTCTGTCAATCTGTCGACCAATTCCTCTCCTATATTTGGGATTTGGGAGTCTAACAAGTGTCATTTTAAGTCAAGTAAAGCCATGCCAGATCAAAGGCATTTCTTTTTTAAAAGCAGACTGTCCTGATCCCAATTTTGTTTCAGATGACATACAGCCACATTTGCAGAAAGCAGATCAAAAACACTTTGATGAATTTGATGTTTCTCAACATTTACCCTAAAAGCACTCTTCCTCTTTTCGGTTTCTGCTGAGAACAACGTCTGTGTGTCCTATAGTAATATGTCTATATATAGTTGCTCTGCAATTGTTTTGGCAGACCTCAGACATCAAACTGCACATTGTTCCAGTTTCAGCGGGAGATGGTTGTAAAATGTGACACCTGTGTACATCAACTGAAAGGTCAGGAGAAACTGGATTTAAACAGTTTCAACTATTTTTGTTCAAACTAGGGCTGTCGCAATAACCGCAATATTGCAATACCACGTTATTGACAAGCCAAGGCAGATGGTTCTGAAACATAGCGTTGTTATTTCAGTACCATGGACGGCGCTGTTTGTTTTGCGTTGTCAAGAGACTTATTTATTACATTTAAACCTCACGGCACGCTGTACGTAATGTGATTTTTTTTTAAAAGCCGTCAAAGACAGATATGTTTAGGCTATTTGCACAGGGCGCGTGGTGCTGTCCCCGGTACTGAAGTGAGCAGAGGAGAGACAAATGTAAGCATTTAAAAGAAAAAAGAATCTCCATTTTAACTCCATAACTAACTTAATGGTTAGAGCGCCGCCATGTTGCAGTACTCTAGCCTGTGAACACAGACAGTGGTCATTTCAGAGAGAGAGCGTTCCTATTGGCTGTGCTCCGGAACTTGGCGTTCCTTCAAGAGAACTCATCATGGCTGCCGCG